>BGNK01001478.1:0-11770 GCA_003297005.1 Symbiodinium sp. clade A Y106 | reverse complement strand
ATCTTGTATGTGGGGGAGTCTGAAGTGATTGAGACAGTGCAGTCTTGGATCACCAGTGAATGGAAGGCATCTCCTTTAACATGGGCAACGGAACAATGCGTACTACGGTTCCTTGGGCTGGAGATTGGCCGCGCTATTGGAGGAGGAATCTGTTTCATCAACGAGGATACATTGAGGAGTTACTTCGACATCACGGACTCGCGGAAGCTCGTGGTCATCTCACTCCGTGTCCTCAAGAGTGGCTTCTGGGAGAAAGTGAGCTTTCTACTCAAGAGTACCATCCAGAGCAGCTTCGCAAAGCGCAGGCTATAACAGGGGAACTGTTGTGGCTGAGTGGAAAGAGCAGACCCGATCTCATGCACACGGTTGCGACGATGTCGTCGTATTGCCTGCGGGATCCAGTCTTGGTAGAACGGATNAATTACATTGTGCCAGTTCTGCGAGCGGAATCAACGGTTGTTTCGGTTCGATGGATGAGCTGAAGGTTACTGATGGTAGGCCGCTACGTGGACTCCAGCTACACGCTTGACCGGGTTTTCCGTTCAACACTTGAACCCGAGGAGGAGTGTTCGTATAGCTGGACTGGATGTTTGGCAGTGTAATCAAGCTCTTTAACAACGATGCGCTAAGAAGGTGTGTCGTAGCACTGTAAGTAAGCACTCTCATAACCAGGGCATGTGCACAGAGACTGCCCAAGAGAGAATGCTGGCTGATTGCCGACGTGGCTCAAGATGCGAANGATGCGCTAAGAAGGTGTGTCGTAGCACTGTAAGTAAGCACTCTCATAACCAGGGCATGTGCACAGAGACTGCCCAAGAGAGAATGCTGGCTGATTGCCGACGTGGCTCAAGATGCGAAAAGAGGCACTGAAGCGAGGGTCTTTTGACCCGTTAGTAGGTGTTCTCTTCTTTTTCGGTCGGTTGTGTTTGGTGGGTTGGGGTTTAGGTTCCTTGAGGACGTTCCCCTTAATCCTCCTCGACCCGAGTCTTTCTTTCAGTTTGTAACTACGTTGCTTAGAGTACGGCGTCGTGCATCCATGGAGTCTGGAGTTCAAGATGACCGGTCTATCGGTCAAGAGNTTCCCCTTAATCCTCCTCGACCCGAGTCTTTCTTTCAGTTTGTAACTACGTTGCTTAGAGTACGGCGTCGTGCATCCATGGAGTCTGGAGTTCAAGATGACCGGTCTATCGGTCAAGAGAATGATACTGGCAATTATTTAGGCCCCTATAGTATATCTTCCGAAACAAACTCACGGGCATCACGAGCTTTGTGCTGCAGCAGCTAGCTGGACGGAAGAACAACCGGTGCGGCTGGTGCGAACGTCTGCCTTAAAGACTAACATCCGGGATTGACTCCATCCTTTGATTGGCGCAGCGCTCAAAGCCACAGCTGTTGTCGTGCCGAAATATAACTGTGCTAATTCTGGCACGCACGAACAAAACATATCAAAACACTCTACGAAGAGTCTACGAAGCTCCGGAGATACCATACGACCTTAACTTCGACACTATACCCTATAGACCCTATACATTCCTAAACTCTAAGCCCTATCATTCTGAAGCATAATAAGCCTTACCTAAAACCGCTGCCATGTCGCGCTACTTTGCCGCGCCCGTCGGCCCACTCGGCGTCGAGGCCCAGGAGCCCTGGAGATTCGAGCATCAAGCGCAGCTCCGCCTCGCACCTGAGTGCTGCTTGGTTCTTGGGGAGGGGAGGGGTTGATATCTTGGTATCTTATGCTGCGTTTGATTTGCGCATATCTTCGCCATGTAAGTGCTATGATGTAGGTCGTGTATATATTATATACATATTATATAAATATCTCTGCTGAACGAATGGATTGAGATGTGCCGCATCCCTCCACCCCGTGGGTTCGCTCCAACTCCCAACTGAGCGCATGGCTCATCAGGGTCTGAAGTAACCAACACGCGGGTGCCGCAAGGCAACCGATACTGCACCGTTCGCTGCAATGCACGGCACAGCTCGTCACGCTGCATCGGGTTCTCCAACTCTGACAGTGCTCTCTGCAGTGCCTGTTGGTTGCAGTTGCTAGGCTCATCGAGTGGGTGTCTCCTGTGAGGCATGCTGAACATGAAAATTCACAAGGCCTAAACAAACCATACTAAGTCCTCGTGGCAAAACTCTGTACAAGTTCGCATGGAGCGGAAAGCGGATTGGTCCACTCCTTCTTTGCATCTAGCTGCACAAGATTTGGGCAATGGACACGCCAAGCTGTTGCTTGCGCGCCTGAAGCTACTTGTATCCGCGACGGTAATCTTGACAGCTCACTGTTCGATCCTCTACTGGAACACATGGGGTGTCTGCGATGAACAGGATGATTCAGAGACACTCAAGCCGCAAAGGGCTGCAAGCAGCGGGCGAGGGTTTTTTCGTGTGTATGTGAGAGAGAGACGAAAGCATGCAGCATCAGACAGTCCTGCTTATGCGCACACGGCGTGCATGCAGGTATGTATGTCACGCATGCAAGCATGCATGAAACAAAATCAAGGGTTTTCACGTGCACATGTACATCTATCTCTGTTTACATATACACACACACATGCGCATGTGTGCAAAACACAAGCAGTACGTATACCCAGATGCGTTGCAACACAAGTAAGAACATAACAATAACATGATTGCGAAGAAAAGCCCTACCTCCGTCATCGCCCCGAGGGCCTACACCGGAACTCATGTCCCGGTCCCTGCAAACACATGCACCCATCTGGATCAGTGTCTACTGCCAGTCCCATCCTGCTGCTTCGTCTACGGCCTGGGGCTTCAACTCAAACTTATGTTGTGTCTTAACTACACATTCCCCCCCCCCCCCCCCCACCCCCAAATTCGAAACAGTCATGTGCCTCCTAGATGTCGGATCGAACCACTCATAACAAGGAGGGCAGAGCTCCTGCATGACACTCAATCCCAAGGATCCTGGACTTTCGAGGCCCTGAGATGATGGAAAACAATCTGAGACCGTGAACCATGAAGCGCTGGATGTTCGAAATCCTCGGCCGGTCGGGCCTCGAACCACTTCCTGCGCCTATAGGCGGCATCGCGTGCTAGGCCCCGGAGAATCAGCGGGATGCAGTAATCCTTGCACAGGCTTCAGTCTTTTGGGGTTGCGAGTGTGTGGCGGCAAGGGGCACGTCCGGAGATCGCGCACTTGCATCTGTAAGGCACTCTCGCCAATCGTGATCTTTCCGGAGAGTCGGGATATGACCCAATTTACTGATTTCCTTGGTCCTCCAAGTCGGGTCGCTTTCAAGTTTCTAGCTTTCCAAACCCGATCAGCCGCGAAGCCAGCGATGCTCATCTCCGGATTTCTGGCTCAGGCTCAAAGGGAACCCCACCACAAAGAATTAACCCTGGACGCTGAACCCTGGACCCTAACCCGTGATCAACCCGACGAGTCCATACTAATCCTAAATCCTCTGTGGATTCTTAAGCCCTTTACTCTGATCCTAGGTTCTGGGGAATCCTGAAGTCCTTCAGCACAGCTGATTCTGTAATGCCAATCCTAAACCCTCCCAAATCCCCCGAACCCCAAACTCTCATAAATTTATCAGCACCAGCCCCTTCCAAATCCCAGGCCTCGAAGTAGGTCTGACAGTCCAAGAATCGGGCCGTCTGTGCCAGTGCGGCTTTCATTGAGGCGATATAAGGGGGGTCATGCATTGCTTCGAGGGGTTTGGGATTAATGGTTGAGGGGTTCAGGGGCTCAGGGACTGTGACTTCGGGTTCAGACTAAATCCCTAAACCCAAAGCTACGCAAAGTTCGAGTCCACCTGCATCGCCCCTGTGCGTGCCTGGATGGCCAGGAAGAGCTGGTGGTCCTCGTAGGGGTTTCGAGTTCAGACATTTAGGCTTGGAGGCTTTTCTACACTTTAGCCTTCGGGTATTGAGGCTATTTGAGGTCTGGGTTCTGGGATTTAGGGATTAGGGTTCAGGATGAAGCACTCTTGGGCTTAAAGCGAGCCGAACCAGAGACCCCAAACCTAGAGCTTAGGGTTTGGGGCCTAGGATTTAGCGGTTTAGGCCCCTGGTTTAGGTTTGTCTCTTTCTAAACCCAAATCCTTAATTCGACGCAGGCTCGAAACCTGAACTCCACACTTCACTCACTCCACCGACTAGAACTATAGTAGAATAGGCCCCGAAACCCTATTCTAATTATTAAGTCTCAGAAGCTGTACTTTTCCATACACTCTTTCGGACAGCTTTGGCAAGTAAGGGTGTCTCCGATGCGGACCCCACCAAGTAAGAATGAAGATCTTTACTTCCAGCCTTGTATCGGCTTCTTGCGGGCTCCAAGGCAAACATATACAGGGATCCTGAAACCAACCCGAAACCGAACCCGGAAAACCCTATACTGTAACCCCCCTTATTATGCTGTAATATCGTATGTAAGGTCCTGGGGCTCTGGGTAGGGCGGCGCCGTGGAGTCAAGCCGCCGACCGCCGTGGCCGACAAAGCCTCAAGTCAGGGTTACTATAAGGGATCTATAAGGGTACCAGAATATCGGGGCCTTAATAAAGGGATCTATAAGGGTACTATAATATCGGGGCCTTAATAAAGGGATCTACAAGGGTACTATAACATGGGGGGCCTTAAAAACCAGAATGCTGTGTGTTTGTTCTGGGGGTTCGGGCCAGGGGCTTCAGGGTGAGGGTATAGGCTGATGTACTGTCAGGGCCCACGGATGGGCGTGTTTCTGTTGCTCCTGGTGATGATGACGATGATGATGGTAACGGAGGTGTGGCAACTGGGTAGCCTCCCAGCTTCCCCTGAATTTCTTACTGGGATCTGAATGACGACATCACTCATAGCCGAGGAGGCGAACTTCGCAACTTTCACAACCATCAGCGTCAAGTCGAGGCCGCGACGCAAAGACAAGGCATAACCTCAGGCACGTCTTCGGGTGATGACGAGAAACGAATGGCATGGTGAACCAAATCGACATCGAAAGCTGTACTCCTTGACTGGCCATCGTTGTAGTAGTATCCGTAGAAGCAGCAGAGGCAGTGGTGGTGGTAGTAGGTGCACTAGCAGTAGCCGTAACAGCAGCAGCAGCAGCAGTAGCAGTATAGGTATAGCAGTAGCAGTAGCAGCAGTATAGCAGTAGCAGTAGTATCAGGAGCAGAGCAGAGCAGGAGCAGCGGCAGCAGGAGTGGGAGTAGCAGTATTAGTAGCAGTAGTAGTAGTAGTAGTAGTAGTAGCAGCAGTAGTTGCTGTTGTTGCTGTTGTGGTGTGGTTGTTGTGTTGGAGATTGATAGTGGCATAATAGTTTGTAGCAACGACAGCAAGCACTGCAGTCACGATCGTCAAGATCGACTAGGTTTACGGCAAACACCAAAGATGCAAGCCCATGTTCATTGTGAAATACAATTTCATCTGTGAGAAAGATTATACAAGATTGCGAGAACAACATGTGTTGTGAAATACCTATGCAATGGCCAAGAACATCCAATTCCCTTTGGCACTATCCTGGAATGTCTGTATGCTTGTATGTATGTTCATAAGCATATACTCATGTAAGTATGCACGGCATGTATTATATACTGATGCAAACATTTACATACGTGTACACATACGCACAGAGTGCATGCATTTTTGTGGACATGTAAAGATACATGAATGAACGACATACAAAGATGAATGAATAAACGAATAGAAGACTTTCTTGCCATTAAGTAAGCAAATGTGTATGTGTGTATGTATTGCATACTACAGCAAAGGTGCATACATCTGTATTCATATCTATAGATATATATATATATGTATATTTACACTCACGGATATGTATATATACATACATACACATGTACATACACACATGAACGGTTTATAGTTAATACATGTCATCTGCATGTAATATCACTACATGCAGATACATGTGTGTGTATACATGCCTTTTGTCAATTAACACTTCTTGACTCGAAGTGCAGTAGCTCTCATCAGTCATCAGTGCTGCGCCCCGCCTTCTGGCTTCTCGGTGGCCCTGGCATGCAGCACTTTGCGCAAAGTCTCCGCCTGTGGGGACAGACCGTATTGACGGTTATAGTAAAAGGGGCGATCACAATGGGATGACGCTCGTTAGAGCCAGTGTCCAGCGGTCGCAGTAGCAGTACTTAAGATGGTGGTAGTGAGGTCGCTTCTGATTCGAAACCAAAACAGCGGTAGCAAGCAGATGACTCTAGCTGACTTGAATGACAAAACCTATGGTCGACGAGACAGGTCAAGGTTATGAATATGAGGATCATGCCAATTTTGATGCACACGGCGGTGGTTTCCCTGCTTTTGATAGCGCTGGCCAGGGTGATGAGAAGTGATGATGATGATCATGATGATGCTGATGATGATGATGTCGATCGACGTTTGCAGCGCGGGAGCTGTGTCTTCATCATCAACAGTCACATACCACCAATCTGCAAGCCGCCAGATGTGGAGTGGCACCGACCCGAGCCGAATGACTCTAAGCTGTAGACCTTGCAGCCCTTGCATGAAATGAACATTCCCACATCCTTCATCCTTTGAACCGAAATGTCTGGACAAAGCTTTATGCAGTCTACAAACCTTAAACCCAACAATACCAAACCCCCACATCCCTGAATCCTAAACTCTAAACCCAAGGCTCTAGGCTTCAAGTCGTGAGTGCCCCGAGCAGCCCAGCTGCTGGCCTCTGCTAGGCTGAGAAGGATGTAGAGACGCCCGGCCTCGCAAGTCAAATACAGCTTGCAAACAAAAAGTATTTACATATACACATATATATATATACATATATTCATATAACACATATGCACACTCATTCGCTTGTACATATATATATATATATGCTCGCCCCCCCCCCGTGAGATGTTGTATCTAAACACACACCACACGACGATAATCTGTATAGTAGATATACAACGTGTACTTTTAACATGCCATGTACTGAGGACGCATGCACCAGACGCGCGGCACATGAGTTAATAGTTNCGACGATAATCTGTATAGTAGATATACAACGTGTACTTTTAACATGCCATGTACTGAGGACGCATGCACCAGACGCGCGGCACATGAGTTAATAGTTTTGTGGTAGTATTGATATCAGGGTGAGTATTAGTATTAGTATTCGTATTAGTGTTTACTGCAAGTATACATGTCAATACAAGTAAATATGAACTAGTGTTAGTGCTCATGTTCGTGTTAGTGTTCTTGCGAGTGTCAATGCCAGTAATAGTACCACTGCGAGTATTGGTATCAGTCTTTAATACTGGGTTTAATATCAGTTCATAGTCGCAGAAGTGCTAGTATTAGTATCAATATTAGAATTGGTTTTGATATGTTAGTATATTGATAGTTTCGTATATTAGCAGATGAGTATATCAATACATTAATGTATTCGAGCAATAACATATCTGTATACTTGTATGTTAGTATATTTAATATGCTAGTACAACTGGTGCATGAGTACACTAGTACATTGGTGTATTAGTATATTAGTGTGTTAACATACAAGTATATGCGTACATTAGTATATTAGTATGCTAGTATATGTACTATTTCGTGTATTGTCTAATGATTTATAAGTATATCAGTATGTGGCATATTAGTACACTACTTTGCCATGTCGGCATACTTGCATATTACAGTAGCCGTATATTAGTATATTAGCATATTAGTGTAGTAGATTCATACATGAACAAGTAGTATATTGTTACANTATTACAGTAGCCGTATATTAGTATATTAGCATATTAGTGTAGTAGATTCATACATGAACAAGTAGTATATTGTTACATTGGTATATGGGCATTAGTACATGAGTGCATTAATATATATATATATATATATATATATTCGTATTTTAAGATAGTGGCAAGTATTTTTATGTACATTAGTATATGCTATGCAGGTGTCTATTAGTAAAGGTATTAGTATTCATATCAATATGAATATGATTATTGGTATNGTGGCAAGTATTTTTATGTACATTAGTATATGCTATGCAGGTGTCTATTAGTAAAGGTATTAGTATTCATATCAATATGAATATGATTATTGGTATTTGTAGGAGTTTTAATGTTAATAATCGTATTAGGATTGTTCATAGTCGTAATCGAAATAATATAAGTGTTAATGCTGGTATTCATACTGGTATTAGCTTGAGCATTCAACAAATTGTCAATGTCAGTATTAGTCTTGGTGATAGCATGACTGTTAACATCATAAGGGTATACGTATTTGTATTCGTAGGAGCATCAATGCTTATGTAAATATTGCTGTTAGTATACATATTGTGATTACTGTTAGTAATAGTGTTAGCGTTGGTACTAATATTAATCTGATGATTTGTATTTGAAGGAATGTTTGTTTTAGTATTACTCTTGATTACAGGAAATACTAACAGATGAATGCATGAATGAGTTAATGTATTTGTATTTTAAAAAAGTGGTATGTATATTTATGTACATTAGTATATGCAGGTGTNGCAGGTGTGTATTTGCTCAGCGATGCTTCGCCCTACTGTGACGTCATATTGGCTCCAAGAATGGTAATAGTTCTAGTCCGATGCGGAGACTGGCACGATAAGGCGCGCGGGTGGCCCCTGAATAAAGGCATTATAGAGCACATGTGCATATATGAGGGTGGTGCGGATACACTACATAATAATCTCACTTGAGACGTAAAGAACCGAATCCAAAATTTTCAAAATCTTGACCCTAACTTTCCGGATTTCCAAAATTTCCAAAATGGCCCGACCTAGTGGACAGGATTTTCCAAAACATACGGGCGGACTTTTTGGAAATTTCGGAAATTTTGGAATTCCCTCACTTTCCGGATTTCCAAAATTTCCGAAATTTCCAAAATTTCCGAAATTTCCAAAATTTCCAAAATGGCTCGACCTAGTGGACCGGATTTCCAAAACATAAGGGCGGACTTTTTGGAAATTTTGGAATTCCTTCACTTTCCGGATTTCCAAAATTTCCGAAATTTCCAAAATTCCGAAATTTCCGAAATTTCCAAAATTTTCAATATTTTCGAAAATTTCCGAAATTTCCGAAATTTCCAAAATGGCCCGACCTAGTGGACGGATTTTCCAAAACATACGGGCGGACTTTTTGGAAATTTCGGAAATTGTGGAATTCCCTCACTTTCCGGATTTCCAAAATTTCCGAAATTTCCAAAGTTTCCAAAATTTCGGAAATTTTGGAAATTTTGGAAATCGGAAAGTTAGGGGCGAGAATTTTGGAAATTTTGGAATTGAGTTTGGGAAGGCTGATCGTCACCCATCCGATGACAGACCATGCACTACGACTCAGTTGAGAGCGCATGGTCTGTCAACGGGGGAGGGCGACCATACATATATATATATATGTATATAGATCTATACACGCATAAACTTAAGGCGCAGTTTTGAAGAGTATCGAGGCCATGTGGAGAAGATGGACTCTGGGTGGTTAAAAGCCGGTGGGATGTAGAGTAGGGTTTTGCTATTGGGGTTTTCAGGCTCGTTTTCAAAACCCTATATCATAGAAGTAGTTGAAAGAATTCATGGTTATACTTTCTAGGGTTTTTGACAGCTACTGTCCTGCGTCTAGCTGCCGCCTCCCTTCTCTCCTAAATTCTAGCAGAAGCCTGAAGAAGTAACTCATCAGTATATAGGTCCGAGTCGGTACAACAAATCCCCGTAGCCGGCCGCACAGTTTGATGCTATGTGCACTTCGCTACTCACATAGAGGTGTTAATGTGCGAACTGTCCAGCTGTCCGAACAACTCGTTTAACTTTTGGAACTCGCGCAGCTAATTGTTCTAGTACTGCGGCTTTGACTAGCGGTGCACCGCTGCTTGTGGGACACAAATTACACATCGTGAAGCTTGGGAGATGAGCGCTGTTCAGATTTAGCACCTATGCACGGGACTTGCAGCAATCTAGGAACAACCCGCGCATGTATCCAAGAATCTTCTGATGTTTCTTCAAGTTCCCGAGTCTGAGGACGACAGCTTTCGACAGCTTCTTCGCGGAATCAATCGCTGGATGCTGGGAGGACTCTTGCTTGCATTGTCGAGTGCATAATGCAGCTATGCAGGGTTCAATTGAGGCTCGGGTGTCGGGGTACTTCGGGGGAATCAGGGAACTGTTGTGTTGTTCGTGCGTATCTCAGTAGTCAGTAGTCTGGCTCGGCTTGGTGGGTTTGTGGTTTAGGCTGAAGCCTTACGCGCGATCCCAGTGCTTCTTCTCATATTCTCGTGTCTGCTTCTTCCGCCATTCAGCACTTTCAATCATACTCTCCCGCCCCACATGAAGCAGTACTTGCAAAGGACACATGATCTGATGTGTGTGAAGAATCAGCATTTTCACTCTTCGTGGTTTTCTGGATGCCAGGTTCCACAGCATTGGCTTCATATGAGGCATCCTCCAACCATAGTTATGCACCCGAGCAGTGAAACAGGATGAATGTCACGAGTTTGTTCAACTCTATCGGTGTGTACAGATGCATGTACAGCACGTCTTTGGAGTACCTGTGTTGCTCTGCTTGATCAGTCTGACATGCGCCGGCGGTTGGTGACGGTCGTACTGGGATGTTTGCAGTCAGGGAATCTAAATCTCAAGGCACTAAGGCCCTACTCCCTAAACCCTAAGAGACCCCAACTGAGGCACTAAACCGTATTAAAAACTCTAGATGCAGCTGTTCCTGCAAGGCGGACTCACCGAAGAAGTCTGCAAGAATTTGATCCGAAGCCTCTTCCGACAGATGTGCAAAATGCAGGTGGGATTTAAGAATCTGGGCTTTAAGGTCTTAGGGCGTGGGGTTTGGGCTTTGGGGCTCAGGGCTTGGGGTTTTTGGGGTCAAAGCTTCGGAGGGGTGAGAAGGACTTGGAGCACTTGACGCGTTTGGCGACCTCGTTGGGGGTCCTTGTGACATGACGTCAGGCATGGATGAATCCGTGAGATGGACAGCGACGTTAGTAAGTGGAGAGTGTGCACGTGTATAGTGGTATAGTCAGTGTCTGGCTTGTCGTGTGCCCTTTCGTTTCTCTTTCTCCGGTCCCGGGTGAAACGGGCCGCCAACCTGACGAGTAGGAATGTGGTGATGAACAGACATGGAACTCCGAGTGATTGTGCCAAACGCATCCAAAAGCTAAGATGGAGTTGTAAGACCCTCACCATCTATCTGAATACGTATCTGTCTATCTAAGAATCTATCTATCTATCTATCTATGTAGCTAGCAGCTAGCGATCTACCTATCTAGCTTTCTATCTACCTATATATCTATCTGTCCATCTGTCTATCTGTCTTTCTACCCGTCTATCTATTTTCCTTTCTGTTTAGACTCATATACATACATATATACATACATACATTCATACATGACATATCTGTGTATTTTCTATACAAAAGAGGTGTCCCAAGTATTTAGGAAGCCCGCAGAAGCCGAACCTGCACTTCTTGGGCCCAGCTGCTTCCTCAGGCCACGCAGATGCTGCAGAGTCCTCCAGATTGCGTGTCAGTGATGCACGTGGTCGCGGAGCTGCATATGTTTGGGTTTAGGGTTTAAGGGTTGAGGGCTTAGGTAAATTTAGGATTTAGGGTTTAAGGAACCCTAAAACCTACATCAACAACATCAAGCCCTGAAGCCCAAACCCCGAAGCCTAAACCCTAGGTCCAGGCATCTCGGCTGCCAGGTGCACGTTGCACGCCGCCCTCTTTTGCAGTTTTCACCCCGGTCCTTTTGACCACACCTCGCAAGCCATGGCTGATCAGTACGAACGCAGCCGTGCTGA
>BGNK01001477.1:39349-144462 GCA_003297005.1 Symbiodinium sp. clade A Y106 | reverse complement strand
CTATGCGCCTCCGTTGCTGCAACCAGCGTGAGGCGTGGCACATGCTCACCATGCCCGCTGTGGCCATGGCGGGCGCCCTGTCCCAGCTTTGTACGCCGGTGTTGCGGTTGTCTGAACATTAAGCTCTGGACCTGTCCTGGTATCAGCTCGCCAAACCGCAGATTTGGCTGCGGCTGCTTTTGGACGAGATCGAGGCACTGACACCCAGTATCGCCTCTGTCATGAACGGGGGCCGCTCCGAAGTCCGTGATGGTAGTTTTCTGTTCTACTTGGTGAGACATCTCCTCGATGAACCGGAACGGTTTCCGAACCTATCGGTTGTCGGTGTTACTCCTCTGGCCATGGAGCACGGCCCGGTTTTGGAGGTCCGTCTTTCCAGGGTCCTTTCTCTGCCCGGTGCAGGAAGCTGTGGGCGCTCGCCTCATACAGGCCTTTGCGCAAGGCAGGGTAATGGTACACATCCCAGCCTTCTGCCCTGACCAGTTCATGCATCCTAAGACTTACACGGGCTGCCTCCGTCTGTTCTTACCAGTGGCCACATCTGCCTTGGGGTTATCCTTCCAGGATGCGGTTGCCATTCAACCTTCTGGCTTGTTGCCCAACGCCCTGGAACGCCTTCANCCGTCTGTTCTTACCAGTGGCCACATCTGCCTTGGGGTTATCCTTCCAGGATGCGGTTGCCATTCAACCTTCTGGCTTGTTGCCCAACGCCCTGGAACGCCTTCAAGCCCGGACCGCGAACGGCTTTGATCTCCGCAAAATCTGTTCACTATGCTGACTGGACCACGTGATCTTGGCTTCTATTATCCAATGCGTTTTCACAAGCTGGGAACGTGCGAACTGCGGGGGCGTCATACAGCGCTGTTTGCTGCCAATCTTCGGGCTATTGACAACCTCAGCCCTCGCGCGGCGTCATAGTGCACAGCCTCGGCGAGAGCTCTACTCCACAAGCCTGAGGGGAGGCCCCATGATAACTATTTTCACTGCCCTTTAGCATTGTAGTCCAAGCGAACATGCTCCGCCCACAGCAAAACCGTGTGACAGTGACCAATGTTCGGACTGGAATGTGCCATATTCTCTTCCTAAATTTTTGATAGCCCCTTGGCTGTAGATACTAAATGATTGCACACACCGGCTGGACGCACACCTTGGCACGGTGAAAGCCACGATCCTCGTAACAGTTGTCATATTTCCCGGACTCCGTGTACAGGTTTGGTGTGGATCAACTAATAGCTGATGCTCCATGCCCGTGGAGGGCGCTCCCAAGGCTTTGCCAGCCTGCTGTGCCAAAGCTATGATCGTAACGTTGAGAATTGGCTGCTCAATGAGCCTGGCTGGGACGGTCCGTCTACGATGTGACTGTGGTGGTGAGCTTTGCAGAAGGCCCGTTTCATTGAACAGTGCATTGCCAACGTTATGTTTTAGCTCGTGCAACAGTGCCGAGCTTTGCAGTTTGAATCTGGCCATCTGAATCGTTGCGTGGCCGCCCTGCATTGTTTTCGCGCCGCAGATCTGTTCCTTGTGAGTTCCTGTGGTGAGCCCGTAACAGCCAAGTTGCTTGTCANTTGAATCTGGCCATCTGAATCGTTGCGTGGCCGCCCTGCATTGTTTTCGCGCCGCAGATCTGTTCCTTGTGAGTTCCTGTGGTGAGCCCGTAACAGCCAAGTTGCTTGTCATGAAGTGAAGCTCCTGGGACCAATTGATCGCCGGGGGCATGGTCGATTTGCACCCCAAACTGCGCAGCTCTGCGACAAGCCCCGGTTCTTTGGAACCAGACGTGAGCCGAACCGACCAGCGTCGGGGCATAGGTGGCGGAGGCCATGCAGATGTCGAAGCTGACGTTCAAGGACGCAGGTGCCCCTTCCACTTGCCGGGCCATGTAAGCGGCAACATCCCGTAACCCCTGCTGAAGTAGAGGCTCTGCCTGCTCGGTCGCGATGACTCGAAGATTTTAGAGACCTGGGAGAGGGAGCACATAGGCCGATGACTGATTCGGCGTTGCGCCAGGTAGCAACTAGCTGTCGATTGTGATCTCTCAACAGCGCTCTATAGGCAGTGCGCGGAGGGGCGTCGGCACTCCCGAATGCCGCCGGAGGGTGAATAGGCGCCAGGTGCAGAGCTCGCCGTGCATATCCAACGTAGCCATCAATGGATGCTGACAGAAAAATGCAGGCAAAAAAGGTCGCCGAAGAACCGAGTTGCCTTTTTCCATCAGTGACCCATTTATCGGGCTGCCGCAGCAGCAGCTGGCACGGTGGTGCGGTCTCGCAGGCCGCCCATGCCAGCACTGCGCACGCGCTTAGGGCTCGGTTGCAGATTAACCGACATTTGTCACAAAACTCTTGCACAAGCGCATGATCCTGATGGAGCGGCAGATCCACTCCAGAGGGCAGACTATACGACCGAGAGAGGCCTCATAACTGACCATTGTGCCATACAGCGAAGCGTGTAGCTCCATGGCAGCCAGAACAAGCAACAGGCCCGTTGGGCGTGTGGGAATCTGCGGTAAGCCTTTGCAAAGCGTCCTCACGTACTCAGTGAACCTGCCCACAGTGTCCACAAGAATGTCCACTGCGCCTGTGGACCCCGTGGTGGCTGTGTGCAGATCAATAAAAGCCCTAAAACCCACTGATGGTCTCGGAGGTACTCAAAGAGTGTCTGAGCATCCGCCGCAGGGAGATGGGCAGGCGCCGGCAAGTCAGGGAGGCCCGTTTTCTAAAAGGCTCGCAATGTCCTCCCCACAAAGGCCTCGTCTCTTTGATGGATGGCATGACTGAGACAGAGCCGTAATGAAAATGAGCATGTATCCGACGAGTCGGAGTGACCAGACAATTTTGGAGCCAGGCTCAGCGAGAAGAAAAAACAGAATAGGCAAAAACAAGAGCTTCTGGTACTGCACAAAATCACAAGCTCCAATACAGTGAAAGGATTCGAAAAATCCAGCAAAAGGAAAAACCGCATCCATGCGACTAGTTGGATGATCAACCAAAACCACGTTTGTCGCGCACGGCCACTCAACCGCCTGCATGCACAAACAGGTCAACTCAACACAGGCTCCAGAGCTCAGGAGCTTCCAGTGCTGCATTAAGCACGCGGGCATCCACTTGGCTCATAAAACACAAATATCATTGGAGTTGAGAATTGGAAGAGTCTGTCTACAACACGCTCCATTCTTTGGAATGCATTTTGCCAAGAAACTGTCGGAGCATCGCATCGCCGCGAGATGTGGTCGTTTTAGTGGTGCAGTGCTCAGTAGTGCTGTTCTGTTGCACCAGGGAAGGTTTAACCGGGATTTGAACCAAGTTCAACTCCAGGTTCGAGCTGGTCCCTAGAGAGATTCAACTCCAGGTTTAAACTTGGGTTTCAACTATTCCAGCAGGTTCCCACTTGGGTTTTGAAACCCAAGTTTGAACTTATTTTACCTGAAGCTTTGAACCTGCGTTTAGAACTTGGATTCGAAATTCAGTTTCATGGGTTTAAACATGGGTGTTCGAACTTGGTTTAAATCTAGGTTTTTGAATGGTTCTGAACCTAGACTGGAAACTTTGAACCTGGGTTTGAACCTTGAACCTGGGTTGAAACGGGTTTGAGCTTACGAACTTCAATTTACACTTTAGTACATTCTGAACAAGTGCTTGTCGCTCAAAGAATGAAAATCTTCTTCGATCTTTCATTTTTTCTATGTTGGAAACAGACAATGTAGTGCGTATATTTTCTGTTATTTTTTGGTTTTGTTTGACTGTTGCAATATTATCATTTTTTATTCGCTTAAAGCCTCTTGAAGCGATTGCGTGCGCCTTTCTCCTTCTTGTGTGCAGAGAAGCAAGGCGTTTCACTGATATTTAATTTGTTTTCATGGCTTTTACCCCCCTGAAGCGATTCTCCTTGTTGTGTGTGAAGAAGACGTTTTTTTGTTCTTGTTGTCTGTTTCGTGTGGCTTCTGCTTCTTGTGTGTGGAGAAGCAAGGCATTTCACTTGTATTTAATTTGTTTTTCATCGCTTTTAACCCCCCTGAAGCGATTTCGTGTGGCTTTCTCCTTGTTGTGTGTGAAGAAAACGTTTTTTATTCTTGTTGTCTGTTGCGTGTGGCTTTCTGCTTCTTGTGTGTGGAGAAGCAAGGCGTTTTACTTGTTTTTAATTTGTTTTTCATCGCTTTGAACCCCCCTGAAGCGAATTTCGTGTGGCTTTCTCCTTGTTGTGTGCGGGTTCGAACCTGGGTTAGAACCTGGTTTCAAACCTGGATTTAAACCTGGGTTTGAATCCAGGTTGTAACCCAGCAGGACCCAGGTTTGAAACCCAGGTTTTAACCCAGGTTTGGAACCCAGGTTCAAACCCAGGTTAAACCCAGGTTCCAAACCTGGGTTCCCTGGTTGTTGTTGTTTTCCCCCCCCCCTCCCCGGGGCTCCCCGACGGGGGGGGGANGGGGGGTGGGGGGCGGACAGCCTCGCGAAGGGGCTTCAAGGGGGGCTTTGAATAGCTGCGGCTTCGAAAAAGGGAGGCTTCAGGAAGCTTTAGGGAGGGCTTTCACAACGGCTGGAAGTGAGTGGCTTGCTCAGAATTCCTGTTCGGGGCTGTTGCAGCATGGCCCTTCACAGCTTTCGACGTTTGTTCAGCTTGTTTATTCAACTCTTCTTCTTTCGGAACCCTTCCTTTTGCCCTTTCAAGCCTTGAAGCCACCTTCGAACTTCGAAGTCCCATTGAACGGCTTCAGGCATTCTCCCGCTCGTCCAATCAACACACATTTGTCCGATATTTTGAAGACAGCTTCGGTCAGGTCTGCCCCATTGAGCTCCGACTGGCTGTTTGACAGTCGACTGGGAAGCATCGGTCGGAGTGGTGTGCGCGAGGGCTAAGATGAAGACATGGGCGCCGTTTTCCATGCCTGTGATTCGGTTGCAAAACTCTCCCACGAGACAGATGCAAGCGGGTAGGTTTGTGCTGGGCTTCCTGTGCTTGAGTGCCCTCAGCTCCATCGCTCGCAGTAGGGATGGACTGATAGATGGTCAGCGGGATCAATTTGTGCCCAGGGGCCACCATTGGGTTTGTGGGCGTGGTGACATGGGCTTCCAAGCGCATGCGGCTGATGAAGAGCCGAGAATGGCGGTTTGAAAGGCATCATTTTTTTCGAAATCAGCCTTGCAAAAGCCAAGCTGCAGGAGGATTACATGAAGTGCATGCCAGATGAACATGCGGACCCATGCACAGCAGTGTCGCCGGCAGAGCGACGGTGTCGAGGCTCAAGCAAAGAGCCGGCAAGATCAGAACTGCACCAGCTGAGCAGACGCCTTTGCTCAGATTTTCGCTGCGCCGAGTGGGACTGACACAGTCGACGAGGCCCGCCCACACCTGATTACTTGATCGGAAACTTTCCAAACTTTTTCAACCTTGAACTGCGAGTGCTTGAGTTTTTGGAAAGTTCAAACCAGGTTTGTTTTTGGCATGAAAGGTGCAGATTTGTTTTGGGTTTTGAACATGTTTGGAAACCATGTGACATGTTGTCGAATTCCGGAAGTGCCGAAAGTTCCAGTGACTCTAATGTTTACAGTTTACAAAGTTCATGTTTGTTGAGAGTGCTCACGGGCTGTGAAATGGCTCAGGTCCGGGGAGTTCTGAACTCAAGCCTCAAGCTGTGCCAGGCTCAGTTCAACTGTTGCCTGCTGAACAAAAACAGCGAAGAAACGTTGGGGTGTGTGCCCGCTCAAGCACATCATTGGCAAGAAGCACATAAGCAGTGTTTGCGTTTCCCTATTTACATCCGACCGCTCAGAAACTTCTGTTTGGTTTTTCGAGCAGTCCAGAAGACCCGATTTTAGGTGCGCATGTCAAAGGTGCATCTGAGTACAGCTGCTGCTTGCAAGTGTTGTCGCGTTCCAACTTATTTTGCAAGCTCTGAAGCGGTCGTCGTGCAGTTATAAGCTGAGACTAGGTGTATCCTGAAGCAATTTTTGTCAAGCTCCGCCACGTCGGAAGTTGTCAATGGCATTGTTGGCAGTGTCATGAATCATAAAGCACTTTGAAGAGTTACCTTTTCGAGGACACTTGATGGAGCAAGTAAAGCCAAAAAGGTGGAAGCAGAAAGCACGATGCGCATGGCGTCGACACATCACAAGCTCGCATATGCCTGTCATGAGTACAGAAAGAGGTTCTTGCAAGTTGGATGCTTTCTCAGCACGGACCTCATGAGCCAGCTGGTGTCGAGGATGTGTAATTCAGCGGTTTTTGTTTGTTGTTTTGCTGCGAAGGTTGAGGCATCACGGCTGCCCGACCATGCCCGCGAGGCAACTTATCAAATATGTCACAACGTGCACATGGATACGTTAATGAAGGTTTTTTTAGCTTTGGGTACTCTTGTGCTTGTCCAGCAGGTTGCTGCGGCATTTAGCCGCGATGGACTTGTCCGAATCAAAAACGTCTTGCCGGTTGAAGTGGCGGAGGCAAAGTCGTGGAGTTTTGGATGTGATCCGGAAGTTCAGCCTGGAGACGCCCTGTTTAGGCGTTGTGCTGCCGAGTTCAATCGGAGCTCGAGCAAAGACGGTGTGATGGTGATCCCACGTTCTTTGGGGATGTTTATGGCTACGAGGCTGGGTTAGAGTGATGCCATGGGGGTTCGCAAGATGCAAAATCTGATCTGTTGCGGTGCTCGTCTGCAAGGACTCCGGGCATCGGTGGGATCTGAAACTCCAGCTGTCAGACGAGGATTGGTGCTCTTCATGCGATGACCAAATTCACGCATGCCGTCTTCTGCTGACCGCTCGGTTGCAGGTGAAAGTTGCCCTCGTCAGCATCTTGGGCCGTTTGCAAAAGGTGCGCAAGCATGATGCATGGAGCGGGTGGAGGATCGGACAAGCTAGGTCTCGGAAGATGGTAGGTGCTGGAAACGCTGCGACCTTCTTGGCAATTGACGGAGATGGCGGTGATGCTTTCCTGTTTGTTGTCAAACCTAGGGTTTCTGTTTGAGCTGACATGCGGCTGCCAGGCCATGTGTACTTTTCCTTCGGACCCTGGGCAGCCGGCACACTGGCTTGGTTGGATGAGGGATGGCACACCTCACAGCATTGGAATGCTCAGGTTCACGCCGACACTTCCCATGTCTACGACCAGCAGGTTCGCATGACAGCGTTGAGAATGTCACGCATTCATCTTGTCAGAGTTGGCCTGAGGTGGTGACGATATTTGCAGTGCTGACGAGCTTGCACTCATTGCGCAAGAACAAGAGCCAGCTCATGTTGTGTTGAAGTAGCAGGCCGCGCTTCATGACATCGCATCTGAGTGCTGCCCTTAGACTCCGGCGGCTGCTTTGTAGACCAGTCGACAGGTCTGCATTCTTACCCAGGCGAGGTCCGACTAAGATGTATCCCAAATCCCATTTGGTGCTGGACTCAGCTCGCATGTCGTGGCATTTCAGCAGCTGATGCCCTTTTGTCCGTTCGAGGATGGAGAGCTCCACTTGGGAATGAAAGAAGTTGGGACCGTAGCAGAAGTGGAGTGGAGTTTAGTCGTTCCTCAACGTATTGGGGCCTGCGCGAGGTTGACGAAGACAGCGCGGTTCTCTGTACGATGAACATGGGAGACTGTGCCCAGCACACAGCTCCGAGTCATGATGTTGTGGAGTTTGATGTGCACACGCACAGACGCAGAGATTTGGCACCAGCAGCATTCCGAGGTAGTGATGGACAGCAGGCTTCTGCACTGCGGAACTGCGAACGCATCAGACTTGCTCGGATCTGATTTCTTTAAGTGCAGCGCCTCCAAATAGCCTCAGCAGGTTTGGTGGATCCTTAACTTTAATTGTTCTGTGGATGGCTAACTCAGGCACAGGTTCCTTTTTTACACATCTTGGATGCAGCCTGCAAGGAGGCTCGTGGCATAACGAAACGTGGTTTGCCATTCCACAGCGTGTGCATGCGCCCTGAGATGCAGGTCACGTGGGTCGACAAACAGCATCCTGCCGCAGTACGAGGAAAGTAACCTTCACTTTTGCGATTCGTTTGGAGTGTAGGAGGTCCGAGTCCTTGGAAGACTTGGAAGATGTCTGTAAAGCTGGCCGTGGAGGAGCGCTTCTCCCTCCGAGCTTGGCAGGAGTGGACATCTCCGGGGTTCGGCGAGTAGAAAGAGAGAGCCCCATTGTCATTGTGCTCCAAGCCCAAGCCTGTCATTGCTTGTCATGTGCGGCTCCGAAACCTTGCGGCTCAAGCCCTGGTCAGCGGACCTGGGACGCCCAGCCCAGCCTGCACAGGCCCTCGGTGCGAACGAGTCCTACTTAAAACAACACCACTAAGTGTACTGACGATAGACCCTAAGACCCTGTTGGTTCTACTTGCTGGTGGCAAGAAGCTTCATCGCATTCTGCGGTCTGGTTGCTTACGTGCTTCGTGGTGTGACTCTCTGCAGGCGGCCCGGGCAGATCCAGAAGTCCTCGTGGGAGGCTCTGGACTGGGCAGACTTCACCTCGCGAAAGAAGGATACTTGCGCTTTTCTGAGGAAATCGGGCTGCAGCTTCCGATGCAGCCTGCAGCTGCAGCGCAGAAGGCCGACCCGATGCAGAAGACAGCGGCTTGGGCTTGAGAGACTCCGAAAAACATGTCTGGAGGCGAGCATGCGGAATCATCGCACTGGCGCCGGTGCTTCGACTTTCGACAGCCGTTTTTGTCAGCGCCTCTGTTTTCCCAAGCACAGGCATCGCCTTGGCTGGCCTCGGTCTACTGGTCTACAACCTGGCAGGCACCTCCGTTGTCATCCGTGTAGCTCTTTGAGTTAAATCGGCACGCATACTGATACTGCTGTTGGTTGACGGCAAAACGGTCGACAGATGACCATAGAGCAGTGTATCTTTGCTGATAATGTCATGACTCATGACTACTATTGTGTCATGCGTGTCCCCGAAGGTCCACGGCTCTTTGTGGCTCCCCAGCCTGAAATGCTGGGGATACCGCGACATGGCTCAGAGGTTCCGTCTGCTCTTTCCGCCTCGCGTTACGGGTTGGATTTAGGGCCGTTTTAGGGTGAAGGGTTCGGCATTGGAACATGGGACAGTGGGTCCTTTTTTTGGGTGTCAGTTGTTTGCGCCTGGCTTGCTAGCTTGCAACGGCGCTAGCAACCACCGTTCAGGCCAGGGCTGAGGCGGTGATCATGTGTGCTGCGAAACCGGGTGGACGGCCTGCGGCTTGTGTTGTGAGTCCTGCACATGTCTTCACTGCCTTACAGATGTGGCTGAGTCAGGCCTGTGGATGTGACACAAGAAGCCATGCCCGCAAGCACAATCAAGGTCAAGCTCGGCACTTACCGCGGTTGCTCCTTGTTGCCATTTGCAGCACTGACCCCTCCTAGGACAGGAAAGGGTGAGCTGACTGTGGATCAGCAGTTTGACAAGAAGGAAAGGACAACAAGGCATTCCGCGATGCACGGCGTGTATTTCCAGTGCAGGGAGATCTTGGTAAATGTTGCTGCTTCTGACAGGTGGCTCAAAACCTTGAAGGGTAAGTTCGTGTACAGAGGCCCCAAGCCAGCGGATCCGGACCAATTCATTAAGGCACGAAGGGTGCAGAATCAGCTCGAATGCATCAGTTTCTGGTGGATCGTCAGGTCAACATTGCTGTGCCACTGGCACCAAAGCAGGCATCAAACACCAAGATCATGAATCAGGCCAGCATCCATGTAGGTTTGTGAACCGCAACACATGTTCGCATGTATGGTCTTTATGGTGATATGTGTGTGCAGCAGGTCATAGAAGAGCTCCGGCGCGTCAGTGGTGTTCACCCAGTTGTTCACGGCTTGGCAAATCTCCAATTATCGCAAATCTGCATATCCATCTTGGCATCGCTCGAGGCAACCTACTTTACAACCAACAATGCAGAGCTGGGATACCGCATCGTCCATCTGGCCATTTGATGGCTGTCTGCATAAGCTTCTTTACGGATGTTCCTCGACGTGCCAGATGTTGCTTGATCATCTTGCTGCCAGGGAGATAAATCTGGAGCCAAAGTCAACATAAGGGGCCATTTGATGTCGGCTACTTACGTCTGACGTAGGCCATCCCGGGCAGAGCACACAGCTGCAGCTCCAAGGAACGATTTTCTCCAGAGGCTGAACACCATTGTTCTGCCCCGAGTGCGAGACTTTGAAGGCCATCCGCCATCCATCATGGCGAGGGCAAGCGATGTGGAGTTGCAGCAGCTCCGCGCAGCTCGGCGCGCTGGCTGCAGGTTTGGATCCAACCTCCTTCAACAGGAAAGCGAACTACTGGATGCACTTGCCCAGCCAGGACATACTCAGCTGAGGATGGAGTGGGGCCCATGCGCTCTGCGGTGCTTCTCAACACAGGAGCCCTTCAACGAGCTCGATGAGCTGCTCGACTCCCGGGACCCCGGCATGTCATCCTGACATGAACCGTCGCGGAGCATCCGCACAACGCAATGCCCACCAAATGTCTGCGAATTTGGCACGCCTTAACTTGATCCACTTCTCGGGTCAAGCTTCAAGCAAAATGGACTGGCTGCTGTGAACGGTCGCAGGAAGTTGTCCACGGCTTCAACATCCGCATCCTTAACAACTGTTTCACGCAGCACGAGCCCACGCAAGCTTTTTGTCCAACAGTAATAGTCGGTGATACCTTGCTTGGCATCCCAGGCCGGATGCTTTGAAGCTAATGAAAGACTTCGGTTTTCCTTTCGGCGATCCAAAGCCGAAGCGGGTGCTGACCTCAGATACGTTTGCTAATGTGGTGCTTGAGCTGCTTGAAACCCTAAACCCTAATTCCTGAACCCTGAACCCTAAGCCCTAAACCCTAAACCCTAATCCCTCAATCCTAAACCCTAAACCCTAAACCGGAAAGGTGAGGGTGCCAAAGGATCCTTACGCAAAGTTCAAGAACAAGGGCAAGGGCAAGAAGAAGCGATAGGCCGGAATGGGTTCCGGATGATGGAGCCTTATTGTATAATATTAATATTAATATTATTGTTACTATTATTCTTATATATTCATATATATATATATATATTATTATATATTTCTATATATTATTATATGTTATTGTATGTTATTATATGTTATTATATGTTATTATATATGATTATATACTATTATGTATTATTATATACTGTTATATGTTATTACACATTATTATATATTAGTATATATTATTATTCTACTGTCAGCCTGCCATACTGGGACAGAAGCCGGCGAGTGCCAGGCGGATTCTTGGGACCTCTGAGAGCTATGTGCTGCCGGTTTTCTGCTTTTCAACGTCTGCCGTTTCTGTGGTGTGTACCGTTGCTGATTGCGTGCGCCGAAAGACAGAGGCAGTCAGTCTTTCTCACAGATTGCCATCTGTATTATGATTGTTTCTGGTCGAGCTTCAGAACTTGTCGCAGCCATGTATGGACTTGCTCAAGAGGGACTGCAGCTGCAGCTCAGACCAGCCCACATGAGCAGATGGGTTTCCACGAATGCCTTGCAGCGCACTCGCATGCCATTTTGAACTTAGCATAATTCTCTCCGAATGGCTTTCGCATCACAGACAGGCTGAAGCTTGGCTTGAATTGGGAAGAAGCTGTGCTGTCGGTCAGTGTGTTGCCTGAGGTTCGAGGACAAGATGTTTGCGCTCTGCGAAGGTTTTGAGGCACCCGAGGCGGCTGGAGCATCGCACGAAGGATTGCTCTCTGGCCTTTCACCCGCAGGGCCCAGAGGGTATGTCTTGTCCTGGCCACCCTCTTCGGCTGCACTTTCCCTGAGTTTTTCGTGTCGGTCCGAGAGGTGCTGCAGTTTTCGCGCTGTGCCAGTTCATTGTCACGGCTTTTCTGAGGGCATCGCCTTCGCCGGTTACCCACCAGCTCAACAAGTACCACAGGCTCCTCTGGCTGTATCGTGGGTCTTCTGCCTTCGGGCTCTCTCAGGCCGTGCAGCGCGGCATGGCCGTGGCCCGCCCATCCCAAAGTGAGGCGGGTCTCCAGGCCATCCGTCCTGCCACTGTTGAGCGAACCTGCTTGACAGGATGCAGCGGAGCCTGCGGAAGAGCTGCGACAGCAAAGGGCAGCGGAGAGCTCGGGGCTCATGACATGCGATGCAACGTGTTGCTATTCTAAAATTTACAATCGAAATCGTTTTTTGATAGCCCGATGCATCACTAGTGATGTTTGCCGAAACCGATAGACACTTAGCAAACTGCCATTCAGTGCAGTGCAGAGTCAAGCATCGTCTTTGCACAGCCGTTATGCATGCCGTTCGGAGACCCAACAGCGTAGCAGCAGGCCTGGCTTTGATACCCACTCAACACAAGCATTCTGGCCCTCCACGCTTGGAGGCTTAAATATGGGTTGGAAGTGTGGTGCTTGCATGGTTCAGATCAGGGTTCCAGATTCCAGGGTCTAGAGTCTAGAGTTCTTGGTTTTGACAAGGTCTAGCATTATCCAGCCTTGGTCTTCTTCAGTTTTAGCTACAGGTGTTTCTTGGGCTCTACGGATTTTGTGGCTTGGGCAGTATGGGTTTTGAAGACTTCCGGATGCAGTTCAGGGTTCGTGATTTTGACAGGCCTAGGGTTTAGTTTCTAGATTTTTGTTTGTTCGGTTCTCAGCGATTTTGGTTTGCAGGGTTCAGTGGCTTTCAGGGTCTAGTATTGACTCTAGTGCCATTTCTAGCACCATGAATGTCGCGACAGCCAGGCGAATATTTCTCTTATTGTGATTAGGGTGCTTCCTGTAGCGTTGGTTGTGATGATGGTCATTACTATTGCTACATCTGCTTTGCTTGTGCTCTGTCCAACTTCTCCGACGCCTTTGCCTTGTTTCACATCCGACACAGCGCGCACTCTGGGATGTGTGAATTTAGGGTTTGGGGCATATTCTGAGCATTGCTCAAGTTACGACATGTTTACTTCGAGTTACGACATGTTTAGCGAGGCGTCTCAGCGCTGAAGGCAGCTGCCGACAAGGCTGGCTCTTCTCGCAAAGCCATGAGTCAGTACACAGTACTTTCGGGCATGAAGTATGTAGAGAGAGAAAGCAACTGCCCAGGGGGACTTTGGTGAACTACTGGGGGCATTGGGGCTTCCGCTGTGGCTGGTGCCGGCGATTGAGGCTG
Source organism: Symbiodinium sp. clade A Y106 (assembly GCA_003297005.1). NCBI lineage: Eukaryota > Dinophyceae > Suessiales > Symbiodiniaceae > Symbiodinium > Symbiodinium sp. clade A. The sequence goes on along the minus strand of BGNK01001477.1, from coordinate 131,388 downwards.
TCAAGCATGCTCCATGTTAGCACATGTATCGGCTTTACATGGTGGCTAGACCCGCAAGGTTGTCATTGCAGTTCTAGAACTTGCCTTGGTCTACTTCGGCGCCAAGTTGCTGCCTCCGGAGCTGCATCCTCAGTGATCGTCAGTGTTTGTCGTTTATGACCACTTCAACGACTGAGGTGGTTCGGCTTCTTGCCAGCTGATGTCCGGTGCCGGCCTTGAGACCCTTTTTCAGGCCTTGGCTCGAAGTTCAGCTTCGCAGTCGGCTGGAGCCCTGAAACCTCCCAGGTTTCATCACGTAAACATGAAAGAAAAGCGAGTTTTGCCCCCCGCCCCCGCCCCCGGCGCACCGTGAAGCATAAGCTGAGCTGCTCATGACCTCCAGAGCAGGACTCTTTGCCAATTGGGGTTGCGGGTGTAGGGACGACAGGATGCAGCATGCGAGTACGTAGAAGCGGTAGCAGGTATCAGAAAAGGGTCGCATTTTCGTTTGAGGGCCCGGTCCGATCCAAGGTCTTTCCTGCAGATCGGAGTGAGCCCGCAGTGAGGCGCCTTCCCACATTTACATGCCAGCCAAGGCCAGGGGTTTGCAGAGATAATGCCGGCGGTCGCATGGAGCTTGACCGCAATTTTCCATCGCTTGACCATCGACGAAAAGGCATCACAGAAGCGCCGTGCTTGGCAAGCGATCGTGTTGCAACGAAGACTTGCACCTTACTTCGAGACTCCTCCGTGCTACTTTTGGATCAGCATCACTTTAGTATCTGGATTCCTGTGCTTGCCCTCAAAGCAGATTTCAAGGCCAGTTAGTTTGCTTTCGTGAATGTTGTAAACTACTGAGACACCTTGTTCAGATGAAACTTGCTAAAGGCACATGTTACCGAGTGCAAGGCTGATCGTCTTAATTCAGAGATTTGCCGGCATGGCTGAGCACAAAGTTTACTTTCCCTACTAGATCTACTAGTGCCCTCTGCAAGGGTAGGGTAAGGATAGGCTTGCGGTGGAACGGAGGCGAAGTTGTGAGTTTCTGGGTTTTGAGGTTAGTTTCGGTGCTGAGTTTCGGGGCGGAGTTTCGAAGCATGGTCCGGGCCAGTTTCGGATCAGGACATGGTAATTTTTGGTCTCACGTCATGGTCAGTTTGAGGCCCAGGCCTGCAAGAATCGGACCGAAACTGCCCACATCGCCCCCCGAAACTGACAGACCGTGCCGAAACTGACAGACCGTGCCGAAACTGGGTGCCGAAACCATCCTCCTCCGATCCGAAACCCTTCTGCAGCCGATCCGAAACTAGAACCCCGAAACTATGGGCACGGGAATGGAGGACAGTGTTCATTGCTGCTAGAAATAGTTGATCTCAGGCATCCGCATGATCTGCCTCGTCAGCGCATTTCTCGAGTCTTGTGTTGAGAACGCTTCGATGTTCACGCGTCGTCGCATTGTCCACTCCAAAATAGCTTAATGACTCATGGCCTCAGGAGATGCACAGACGGCGACCAGGTTTGGCTTCCAGTACTCCGAGTCACGGAACTTAGCTTGGACTTTTGGTGCCTCCCAGGTCTGGGCTTGGCTGTCACTCTGCTGCTCGTGTACCACGCAGGTAAGGGAGAAAAGGGTACAGTGCTGCCTCGGCTTCGTGCAAGCGAGTGTAGTTCGGCCATAGTTGTGTTGGAAAACAAGACATCTCAGATGGTGCGAGCCCATGTCTCTAACCTCACAATTCGCAGATTCTGTTCATGATGCTGCACCGAAGCTGTCTAACCACGTAGATGTGTTTGTCTTTGCCTCTGTGTGCTTGCACGCATGTGTCTGCTCGGCAGGATTCTTGTCGGCACCTTTTGTGAACGTGTCCTCTGAAGCCTCGAGCGCATCGAGCTCTCTGGCCCGACGAGCCGCAGAGCCTTGTTTGCGATCGTGGTTCATGACTATTCAGCAGGTTCTTCGTTCTTCTGCTCGGAACTGATACCTGTGTTGTAAATGAACAGTAAAAGCCAGTTTTGCATGGAAGCTGTGGTCACAGGAAAAGAGGCCGCCACCGCGGGATATGGAAACAAGCCTCAGTCCAGAGGATACTTATGAGATGCCCCGGTGAAGCTGGCATGTTTGATGTTGGAGCTCACCTCTCGAGCCGTTTCTTAAGAGAACTTCGGAGAGGACTCCTGAGGAGGAGAAGAAGATGAACTATTGGAAGTACCCGTGCATGCACTATGTCGTTCGTAGTTGACAAGAATCGAAATCAATCTTGACGTCAGGAGCGACTTTGATGATCTTCCGGCAGAGGAGTCGCTGTCGGTAGAGTGATTTACTCTGAGTCTCCGGTTTAACGGTTTTCACGTCGCGGCGCACCCAGGAGAAGCTTAGGAGCCCGCTCGTGGTTCTTGGCTTTTTTCTCTTCTTGACACCCTTCATTGGCGGGTTCTTTCTCTTGGTCGTCCCGGCATGTCTATTGCAGATTCTTCCAAAATCGCAGTGCTTCGGAGCCTTCTTCAACTGTGGCCTGTGGTGGCATTCCAGGCCACTGGTGGAGGCTCGGATGACTGATATCATAAACGCAGGAATCACTCATGAGGCTCCTATTCTCTTCGACGCCCCCAAGTCACAGACTCGGGACGTCCATCATGTCTCACACGAGCCGTGCTGCCCCATTGACAGTTCAGAGTTCAACGAAGTAATCAGCAAACCAAGAGTGTGATGATCTACAAATGATGGCTGACGTGTGGCTGGCAGCTTTCTGCGCAAAAGGTCAGTAGGTCAAGAAGATGCCCTGTAGAAGTTGCAACATTTCGTGCAGACGGCGCGAGACGTTCCTGCAATTGCTTCTCGTCCTAGCCGCGCACCAACCAGTAAAGTATTCTCAAATGCAGGTGGGCTGTTGCCTTACTTTCGGAAAAGCTGCGACACGCTGATATCTGGACGTATTGGCTTGCGAAACTTGAGAGCATGTTTGTTGCTCGCAGTTTGCTCAATGGTGCAGCCGCTGCCTGCGAGCCTGACGTGAGTAATTTCGGTGGTTTGGATTGGCAACATGGCGCCGAGTGCCGAGACGGTTTGAGACATGCACTTTTGCCATTCAGCAGCAAAGAAGCTGTCCTCTGACTGCAGGCCACTGGATGGCGGCGAAGGCAAATCACAAGTAATAGCCCAAGCTGAGAGGTCCGCACAGGCACTGCGGAGCGGCTTTCCGTGCTCTCAAGAAAGGACTTGGTCATACCAGAACATGATGACAAGGCTACGGCGAAGACTGTTGCGTGTCACAAGCACTTTCGTTGATTAAGCTGTGTGTTTCAGGCGTTGCATCAGCTCCTGGATGCACTTGGTGTGCTTGGACTATTTCTCCGAGTGTATGACAGTGAAGCTGAAACTGGCACAATGCCAGGGTCAGCCACTGTTCCCACGACCTTGCCTCAAGGCTGTGTGCGACGACATGTGAGCATGCATACCTTAGTTTGACACAGGCTCTGCCGCCCCGTCAGGCTGGGATAAAGCTTCTGCGCTGAAGCGGCTTTCTGATCATCTTGTGTTGCTGGCTCAGCCGAAAGACTCAACTACTGCCGACCATGCTTGCTGTCACGTTTATTTAGTACATACTCAGGTTGATCGATTCAGAAATCAACAGAAAGTTGAAAGGCTGGGTCTTCCTGCAAGTTCGGCCAGCTGCATTTCCGCCGTTTTTGCAGGCTTGGATGACTTGAACTCTCACCTCACAAATTTGCAGGCTCAAGTGCGTTACTCAGCAGTCGATGCGAGCTGCGCCCACTGCCCGAAGTTGTTTCGACTTTCGCGACCGCAGCGAAAGCTGACACGGCCAGTAACCTTTTCGGTAAGGTTCTGACGAACGGGTGTACATGCTTGCTTCCCGCGTGGAGGGTGGTTGGCAATCGGGTACCTGAGCGGCCACCTTGCATTGATTTGAGGCAGCCTTTCGAGGGCGGCAAACGAATCGCATCTAGAGCATGGTTGAAATGACCGCGCACGAGGCACCACACACTGCATAGGAAGTACGAAAACACTCAGCCAAGAGCGCCTGTCAAATTGACATGTGCAGGCTAACCAAGATTTCAGCAAGACGGAAGATAAAACATGGACAAGTCCGTACAGCAGCAAAGATTTTGCAGCCATCTCTGCTTTTTTCCTGTAGGTCATGTTCAGATACGGCCGAGAAGGTTTCCTGGGTTGTATAAGGAGAGGTCCGACAGCGTGCAAGCCACTGGTCCACGACTCGGACCGAATTTCTGCGCCTGCGCAGATTTTCGTAGAGCGATTGTTTAAGGTGCAAAACCAATCGGGTTTGACAAGGCAACGGAGGCTTCTCAATTGATGTTCTTAAAAGAAGGGAGCTATGCTGGCGCTTTTTCAGGCTGTACCGCCAGAGCTCTCCACGAGAGGCCGCCTGGATTGAAAGTGGCTCTGTGCACGCCAGCAACGTTGTCGGGGCATCTCGGCACAGGTGGCCCTGAAGCTGCGGTGTACCAAAGTCGGGTGCAAAGTGCGGTGCTTGGAGCACAGAGGAAAGGGCAGCTTGCCCGCCGGAGATGGTACCTGCGGAGGCCAGCACTCCCTTGGGCCGCGGCAGCTCTCCCCGGCCCCGGCACCTGAAATGCACTCAGACTCGGAGCAGATTCTCTGCCGCCTGTGTATGTGGACATGGAGGTGATCACGCCCTGGCATGGACATATCAGCACGACCAACGCTTCCCAGCTGCACTAGACTCTAGAATCAAGACGTCCATACAGGTTGACGAGAGAGCCACGAGAGTTCTGTGGCAGTGTTTCCGTTGCTAGGTCCAGCCGCAGGGCATGCAGCCACAGCGGCTTCAACGACTAGCGTCCGGCTTGCGAGCAGAACCGAGCAGAATCTGCTTACGACTCGTGATTTCAGGTCAGCTCCAGCGGGGTGGCGTGCAGTGCAGGCAGTGCAGGCAGTGCAGGCAGTGCAGCGGCCTGGCTTCACTTTGCTGGGCAGCGGTCCACCACGGCCAGAACCTCGGAGTCTGGGACAGGGCCCCAAAGTCGGTGCTCGTCCGGACGAGGTACGCACTGAGTTCAGCGGATGTCCGGGCAGGCTCTCTAGGCCGCCCGGCAAGGACAATGTTGCTTTGGGCTTTGGGGGATCTATACTGTAGGTTCTCCAGTTCTCATTACTTCGTAGACTGTACGGTAAGGTTTGCTTCCTGTCATTTACATCATGCTTTGCTGCTTTGTTATTGCCTCTCACTTCTTAAATACAAGGAGCTTTCAAGGTTTGGCAATCGGTTGTTGTTGCTTTGGTTAGCTTCGCGTCAGAGTTTACCTCCCGTCGTGTTGAGGATTAAGGCTGGTCGTTCTTGTCAAATTTCGGGCCTCGCTTGTCATCAGACCATTTGGCATCCGGCTCTCAATCCCCCATGTGCCGTTTAAGGCTAACCGGCTAACCCGGACATGCGTCAAGCACGAAAGTGCAAGTCTCTTTGGCAATCCCCCGAAACTTTGCTGCGAAGACAACCGGCTAGCTGCTATCGCAAGAGCCGTTGCATGGCACATTATGAAACCTACTGTAATCTTGAAACCTTTTATCAGACTGTTATCATATTGTGGGAAGTCGCCTCGCACCCGGAGTTGGAGTGTGGAAGGTTGTAGAATAGGTTCTCCCGTACTTCTGGACTCTCGCGATGCAACACTCGAATGCTTCGCCCACTCCCCCACCAGACTCCCAAACCTGTGGAATGACAGTGCCAAAGGCTCAAGATTTGCAGTTTCAATCGCAGAGGAGGACGTTCAACGGAGAGCGAGCCATGCCCATCCTACAAATATCAGTTCAGTTGCCTACCTGTCCTCCTCCACCCTTTGTTGCCTCTTTTGTTTTCCCGATCGAAGCTGAACATTGGATTCCCGATCTGAGACCACGAAATAATTAGCCTTTCCCTACGAAGAACTCTACTCTCCACGGCTATCGCCACATCCGTCGTTGGAATCAGTATGTTCCGGTGACGGGACCGGATGTTTAACTGCAGGAGCAAGGCCCATTGATTTCATAGTTGCTTCCCGACTCGCGGTCTCAGAGAACGCAGCTTGGAAGATTTCCATCTCGTACACACATGTTGCTCGCAGGCTCAGCAGCGCGGATGCCAAGTCCAGGCACGGTTCTGCATCCTCACCCAGTGCATGGTGGTGGGCTCAGGCCGACAGCAGTGCTCGTATCGACGTATGTTTCATGTATGCGGAGGTGCTGTTGTGGGCCCCGGTGTTGCCGCACCTGCACCAGGGAGCCCAATGGTCGCTCCTTTGCCAGCTTCTCAGCCACAATCGCGTGGTGCAGTCTGTAAACCAGTTGGAGAGTATGACAGTATGCGTGAGGCGCACGAGCTCACCGGTGCCAGCCGTTAGGCGTGGGTTCAGCGAGTGATCTAAGCGAGCCACATACCCTGCAAAGAAGCGCTGCCAGGACTCGATGCGCAAGCCCCCTGACAGGTGCTCCGAGCGCTGGATTCCACGCATTCTGGGCCTTGTTGCTACTTCAGTTTGCGCAGGCGCAGCTGGCCCCTGTCCTGGTTTTGCAAGGACACCCAGGCCAGAGCGAGCAGGAGATTTTGCGGGCTTTGCTTGTCAGTTTCGGCAGGGGCGATGTGCAGCCATCCCAGCAGCCAGCGCCTCTAATTGCAGTTTGCCGGCCGACCTCAGCGGATGGATGTTCGGATGTTACAGAGCCGGAACACACACACATACCCTGTCTGAGCTGTTTGTCTCTTCATAATCTCTTTTCAAGCTTCGAGTCGGCGCAATCATCAGACAGATACGTGCTGGGTGCATTCAGAATCTTCAGACAGATACGCGTTGGGTGCATCAGAATCTTAGGGGTGCATTCCTTGGTGCTGTTACAAGCAGTATCTGGAGGATCAAGTACACAATCAAGCGGAATACGGCTTTGATTACACGAAAAACAATCAAACATAGCAGAGAAGCGCAGCTGCGAAGTCTACACGACCATAACTCTTTTGACATCGATGCAGGTACGTCCAGGTGATCAGCCTGGATATCCTCCCAGCTCAAGAGTAGCTTCGTTGGCAGTGGACTCTTGAGGGGGCCACTGCCCCCTGCTTTCTCGTATACACAAAACTGTCTTTGTAGGTAACTTCCTTAAGAACAGGAATTCCGCACACACACACACACACGGAGAAGTGGCGAAAGATGATATATCCAATGGCTTTTGCCCTTAAATTCCAACTCATCTCAATTAACCTCAGTAGGATGGCATACCTGTCAGGATGTTTGATTGAGCCCTCGGCATGCCAAGTTGTTTGGCTTGGCCTGGTTGCCATCCGCTGTATAAGCAGGTACAAGAAGGTGATCAGCCTTCTCATCCACCACATCTCTCATAGCTTCGTTGTGGCTCCTACCGGTTCGCTCGAGCACAATGATCTGCCTGAAAGCATGAACAAGCTGAAACGGAAGATGTGCGAAACTGCAAAAGCAAGAGAGAGATATGACGTGACGAAGCATCAGCATAGTCCTTTTGTCAAACCTGCACCTGATCGCATGGTCATTGCGTTCTGATTCCACTCATTCGCATCCCTGAACTGCGTCCAGAGTGGTCAATGTTGTGATCGGTTCCGTAAACGGGATATGCCTGCCATTCTGATGCAGCTGGAAGCAGGGTAAGTGCGGGCATCGTCCTGTAAGTGAGGATTTTCTTCACTGCGTCGACATTGTCAGAATTATGGCACACCAATGAAAAGACCATAGGTTCATTCCTGGTGCATCTGTTTGCCGGAACGCATAACGTAACTCGGATTGTTTGGCTTTCAAGTGGAAGGCCTGTGCAGCTGTACGTTTCATGGCATCAGGCACAGTAAAGCTATACTGGTATGACGTGACAGTTGAAGTTAAGGTGCGGCATTACCTCACGTGGTAATGAGCTGTTATCCACAAAGCTGCAAGGACAAAGACGCGAAAGCACAACCCGCATAGAGAGAGAGAGAGGGAGAAATGACATGCTAAGAGTTCGTCTCAACGTCAGTGAAGATCCGTTGTAGGCTCGAAAACGCGAAGCAAGCTGCAAAAGTTCTTTGCCTTCAAAACCTCGGCGACGGTAGATTTCAATTAAGTCTTCCACCTCTGATTTGGAACCTGCAGAGCCCAGCGATCTAAGGGTCGTCTCATTGGCAGGCTGTTGCATCGTGATGGTCCTTTGTTGCGTCGATGCAATGGACCCAAGCAATTCTTCCCCTGGCACATTTTCGAGTTCTATAGGCAAACCATAGAAATCAAGTCGAAAAAGTAATCTTGTCCAATCTGTCCGCAGTTCAGAACGTCGCAAGAAAAAGCATCGGTTGTCCGCATACCTGAAACTGCGTAGCAAGCCTGCATCTGCGAGGTGGGCACGCAAGCTCCGGATCGTCAGAAATTCCTGTTCCGCTGCAACCAATGCACAAAGAACAGGTGCCAGCGGGGATCCCATACAAGATCCTTGTATCTGACAGTAGGTGTCTAAACCCTACTTTGAAGTACGCTGACTGCAACAAGAACTCTTTCAACTCCATGACATGTTGAATCCGTAACACCTTGGTATTGGATCCTCGGAATCGTCGCTGTCCTTGAAAATTCGCAGGCCTCTGGTGCTTGTTTTGTGGTCCACCTGAAAGACCAATTCGTCACTTGTTTGGCCAAAATGCTCTTGTAATCTGCAGAGCATCAATTGCAAAGCTGAACAAATGCGTGAATGCGGGACAGAGATGAAGAATCCAATAAGGTCCTGTATCATCACCTGTTCTTCGTCGCTGGGATCCATGTACTGCAAGTGTCTCCATGCTGGCTGCAATGCACTCATGACAGAATTGACATTCAACGTAGAACCCTGTGGAAACAGAATCTGCATGATGGAATACAATGCTGTGGCCAAGAATGAACTTGCCTTAGTGTGCCAACACTTGGTGTAGGCGATGATCGGTCTCGCCTTGCTGAATTGTTTGGACCCTTTCGGCAAGATCCTGGCGTTCGGCAATCCTCTGTTCCACTGAAACACCCAGTCGTAAACCTGCAGATCTGGGTGTTGGTTTTCAAAGTCCTGACGTAAATGCTGAACAATCCTGGCGGTACCGTTCTTGCAAGGATGGAACACTGCTGCATCGCCGAACGTTTTGCATAGCAGCTTGTGATAGTACACTAGGCATGCAATAAACAAGGAGTTGGGAAAATGATCCGCCGGTCCTAGTGCTAGAGCACGAAGGGGTCGAATGGCCTGGGCCACTGTCCTGGGGTCCCATGTTGCATTACCTGATCTCCGCACAGCTTGTTGATGCAGTTCCCATTGCTGGTCTACCCACCTTGGTAGTTGTGTGGATACCTGAGAGGGAAGCTTCCAATGCTTGCACCAATTCTGCAAAGTCCTTAGCGTAGTTGCTCGCCACTTGTTGCCGGAAAAGTAAGTAGTGTCGGCGAGATTTGCCGTGGCCAAACAAATGCGGAATGACAATCAGCGGCTGCGCGTGGGAATTGATGCAAGTGCACTTGACCGAGGCATTCCTGGCCGTCCTTTCTTCAAGATGAGCTTATCAGAAGGCAAGTGCAATGGCGGAAAGTTGCATCTCTCCACTCGGACAATATCTCGAATGAGAAGTCGAACCTCAGTGCGAAGATCATGCGCTGCCGCTGCTGGCAACAGTATCAAAGATGTGTTGCGAGGGGGTATGTCCCCTTTCCGATACCTGAGAACGTTCTGCAAGTACTTCCGGGCCCTTGTCTGCCATGGTTCATCCACGAACTTGAGAAGTCGAGCCCTGAGATACAGTGCGGTCAATCAAATGTTCCTGGATCGAAGAAGTTTCGCTTCTTCGAACTTTTTTTCTTGGTGTTGGATCGTAGACGTTACAACGATACGCAGACCTCAGAAGAACTGGTTAGTAGACTCTCGCTGCTGGTTGCAATCCCCGCATGTCTACCTGTGTTCCGTGCTGGAGGTTTGCTGTAGAACGATGCAAATGCCTTGGTAAAAATTGCCCTGATGGTGCCAAATCTTAAGGGCTGGCTCATAGTATGCAATTCGATCTCGGCTCAATTGAATCAGCTTTCGTCGCCTGGCAAGCTCTCTCAGGTGAACTGTTTGTCCAGTGGAGCCGATGTACAGTTGAGCAGCTGAACGAAAGCCAATATGAGTGGTCCTAAATGACAGATTCCTGCACGCACGAACTCCAGGCATCCCGGTGAGTCTTTCTCAAGAGTGAATTCAATTCAGCAATGAGCTCAAGAACTCAGCTGAGACATCAAAGAGAAAATCAGAGAAAACGTCTTGGGAGGTCCCTCAATAGGCTCGGAGATCCTTGCTGCAATTTAATAAGAAGGAAGCCAAGCAACACCTTGAACCTAATACCTGTGCTCGCACTCAGACTCGCACGCGGAATCACCAATGTACTGCGACGATGCCACTATGGAAACATTGCACAGCTTGCGCTAAAGAGGACGTCACAAATAGCAGGTACACAGCGGAGCGTTCCCCGCTGCTTCACAGGCAACTGATGAGCGTCTTTGTTAGTGCCGGTCTCATCAGTGCCCCCGGCACCCCCAGCTGCTGCACTCTGAACCATGTCATGAGCTAACTTCCCGTTGTAGTTTGGGTTCCTCACACACGTGGGCTGTTCTCATCAGTGATATCAACTCAGCAGTGAGTTCAGAACTCAGCTGAGACCAGAAAGCGAAAACGTTGTGGGAGGTCCCTCAGTAGGCTTTGATTTCCTTGCTGGCGTGTAATATCGAAAGAAGCCAAGGAGCATCTGTTACCTGATACCTCGACTTGCGCATCCAGGTACTAATCCATGAGCACATTCAGAAGCACCAGCGCACAGCGACTATTTGCAAGATAAACCAATGAACGGCTTGCACGATTGAGTATTTTTGCAGGTACACGAGTCAGCGTCCTGACTCGCTTCACAGATGCAATGCTGGCGTCTTCGTTGGTCCTGTGAGTGTGCCCGTTGTAGTTTGGGTTCCCCACACACGAACCTCGACGAGGAATACAATACTGAATATCCAAAATACTGTAGTGTGAATCTCTTGAGCAACCTGTTGGCTGACGGTCATGCACAATTTTTTTGCTGCGTTGTTGCTGACAAGTGCAAAGAGTGCGATCTCAGTCTCCGTGGAACCAGCAGTGATGCTGTTGATGCCATTGGTGGTAGGTCTCCTCCTCGTAGGTGTAGGATACATGTTGGCATTTCTGGACCCGGTGGATGGGGCTGATCTGGCTCGCTTCTTCGCATCTGCTGCAGTTGTTGCCGCGCTTGACGCTTCCGAACATGTATCTAGTAATCTAGTAGCCATTCGGATCCTTCTGACGACGTACTCCGCGAGTTCCATCAGCTGTGTGACGCTGAGCTGGTTCACGATGTGGTAGGGTAGATGTCGTTGAGTTGGTCGTTGGGGACGTCGCGGGCTGCTGCTGGGCTGTCTTCCCAAATTCGTCGTCCACGTCTCATGTTATAACTTCTGCGCCTAAAAACACTAGAAATGCAAACTTTATTGCTTGAGACACAATGCTGCAACAGTTACTTCTGAAGGTGGCGATCAGCTGCGTTCACGAGGCCGAGGGCTTTTTTGTAGAGCTGCGCCGGCTGTTGTGGCTGTCATCGGTACTCCCCTATGACGAGCGCTGTGGCTTCCTTGACGGACGATTGAACACTGGTCCAGAGTTGAAGCCCGGCTCGGCGGAGAGTGTTGCGAACTGGCCATGGACAAAGCTCGTGATTCCTCGGCAACTTCGGTCTGAGGCATCGTAGGCTGTGCACTTGATCATTTGGATAGTGTGGTGCTCATAGATTTGTGTCCCGTGTGACGCCCAGCGTCGTATCTGAGTGTTGGCGAGGAGGAGGCTGTGGACCCTGTGGTGTGATCAGCTGCTCGACAAGGGCGCGATGCGGTCGATGGCCTCGATCGACTACGGTGTGATAGGCCGATAGGCTTGTCCATGCTCGTCAAAGACGCTGCCAACGATGTGGTTGTCAAGGTCTGCCGTTTGCGTGCTGCCGTCTGTGTCCCTGTCCGTGCGCACCACAACAAGCCGTAGTCGGACTTCGTGATGGTACTTGAAGATCATCTGGAGTAGGGCTTTGTTGGTGAGAGCTTTTTCGGCGAGGTGGTGGTCTATTTCTTCCTCCGGATCATGGTCTGTGGTTGCCGAACTTGACGCCGTGGTGGGCTCCATTGCCATTGCGGCCGTTGCTGAGTGATTACTTAGTCAGCGTAAGCCATAGTAGAAAAGGAAAATTGATGCATCTTGCTGGTACGCAAATTGGAGCACCTGTTTTTAGGGGCGTTGGTGAAACTGGCTGTCCGGCGCCGTGCGCACGAAGAGGACGGGCTGCAGCGTGGCTGTAGAAGTCACCGGAGACAAATCGCATAGTCTCCGCCGGCTCTGCTCCAGAAAGAATGCTTGTAATTCTGGTACCTTACCTGTGATCTCTTTGATGCGGTAGGCGAGGATCTTCCTGGCTTGTAGGACCGTGTCTGGCATGCAGAATATCAAGTGTATCTGCGTCGGCTGCTCCCTTGTGACTGTGACTGTCGGGAGGAATGTGGACGTCCATGCGGAACACTTGCGAGCTCGATGATTCCCAGGTAAGTCCAGCTTCGCTGGCTGTCCGCTTTGTCATGGTTGATGGTGTACTTGTTCTTAATGGGCATCCTAGCTGAAAAGACAACGAAATTAAACAAACGCACAAACGGTGTTGCTCATGTCATGGCCCGTGCACATCTTTTCTGGCATCCTTGCTTCAACGTCAACCTTGTGTAGTAGTCACCCTTGTAGGACATGTCTAGCGTGAAGCTTGAAGAGAAGTTGAAGAGGAAGTACTTGATGTCGGTGGGCGTGAACTCATCGTCTCTGTCTATAGTGTGTATAGGTCGTCCAATTTGTCGATGTCGTTGTGGAATGTTGACGCCCATGCCCTCCATGTCCCATGCTTTCTTGCACTTGCGCCACATGGCTTTGTTTGCGAGTGCAATGTTCGTAATTGTAGCGGTGTCATAAGCGATCTCGAGGATGCCGTGGGCAAATAAGTAGGGGGTCTGTATCGCGAGATCACACGCGACCGTGGAGTTGCACGATGGAGTCCGCTTGAGCGACAATGACGGCATTGTGGTCCGGGTTGGCGACACCAACGTTGTGGTTTTGCGTGTTCTTCCGCAGGTTGGTGTCCCAGATGTGGACGTTCTGGAGCATGATTAATAGGTAGATCTTGTGCCCGGAGATTAGCTGGAAGCTACCCTCGGGGGTTTCCACGAAGTCGTCGGCTCTGTCTAGATGACTCCATGTGCGCTCTGGGATGCGAGGACTTACATTAGCAGGACCAACAAAATGGAACCTAAAAATTCGGAGGAAGGGTCAAGTCGCTGCATGGTGCTGCAATAGATCTTGTAGACTCTTTTACGTGCAATCGCTGCTCACTTCTCATCTTTTGCTGAGATGTTGCAAATTAAATCCAAGTGTTCTAAGGAGGATCTTGTCTTTGTTGGAGATCTCGTCTGCTTTGTGCGTGGTGTACGCTGAGAGCACAATGCGGTCTGACTTCCACGGGCAGGTGCCGTGCTGGATGAAGGGGCTGAACTCGATGCCTGGCAGTTTGACCACATGCTTGCGTCCTCTGTGCTGGCCTCCTGGTGACAGATCTGGTCCTTGTTCTTCTTCGATCCATATTTGTCCTTGTCTGAATCTGGTGACTGGTATGAGGATGTTGAGGGTGTCTTGCATGTTGTACTTGTCCCTGTGGGTCCTCATGTGCACGTTGCAGAGCATGGATGCGGCCGTAAATGGCGTGTGGGTACAGGCTCCGACCATGTGGCCTGACTCGAACAGTGCCGGCGTGGTAGAATGTGCCCACCGTAAATGCTCTGGTGACGAGGCCCTTGCGGGATAGTGCTGAAGCACGGAGGTAGTCAGAGTCGAGCTGCCGTGACATCCAGAAAAAATGCTCATTTCTATGTATTGTTCTCTTAGCTGCCGTTGGCATTCTTGTTCGACAGAGGTTGGTCAACGGCCGGACTGACGCTGGGTGGAAGAGTGTCTAACGGAATCCCATGTGGAAGTCGAACTTGGAGGTCCTCCGTCTCTGAGTCTGTGTCAATGTCAGTGAGAATGGGGTCATCTGTTGTTGCGTCTGCCAGCTTCCGCTTCACCGCACGCTTCGGCGTCATGCTGCTAAACTTAGAGCACTAAGCCAAAACCCAGAAAGCACGTGAAATGAAGCACTCAAACAACCTATATAAAAAGCAGTACTCGACTTAATGAAGTAGTTTCTCTGTACCTCCACGCTTCGGGGCGCAAGTTGTAGGTGACTTGGCGGTTGTTTGCGTTGATGTTGAAGCCCAGGAAATCGTCGCAGTTTTCGTCCTCAAGTTGTACCGGCTTCTTGTAGAAGTGCAAAGAGGCCAGCTGCTGTACGCGGGGATTGCGGTGTAGTTCTTCTTCGTCGACGAGGATGGCACGGTTGACCACGTATCTGCGGATCCACAATTGATATGCAAGGTGAGCGCTGCTGACGAACGGTCCGTACATACGAGGCCAAGTGATCTCGGTTGCTACTATGGCGAACGTGGACAGAATGGGGCTAATCTGGTTGCCCATGGAGGTTCCACAAGTTTGCTGGAATATCTCCCCGATGGTCGTGAACGCGCAGGCGTCAAAGCTGAACTGGATGATGACCGGAATGTGCTGAATGTGCTGCGCCTGCATCTTTATCTTGTTGGATTTGACACTGTAAGAGGATTTGCCTGAGTGTACGGGGCTGATCTTGTTGTGTGGGTCCACAACGATGATGCAGTTGTTGTTGTCGAGGAATTCTGAAGTTAGAAAATGGATGCTGCGTATGATGTCTGATTGGGGAATCGAGTTAAAGAAGCCGACCAAATCGTGATTGAGAAAGCGAAGGCATCTTTCGGGATGGAGGTGTTCGTTGTTGTGTAGGAAGTGGTGAATCTCCGCCCAAAGTTGCGGGGTGCTGACGTTGCCGAAGTGGCTGGGCCAGGTTACCTTGAGCACTTGTTGCAATGCTAAGGTTGCAACTTTGAGGAGCTTTCCAACGCAGGTGTTGGCGTAGGCAATGATCGTTCTGCCTTTGCTCCATTCCTTCTTTCTCTTCATCATGATGTAGCCATACGGGAGTGGCTTGTCATAGGCGAGGAGCCTGAGGTGTGCTTGGACACCTCCGCGGGTGTGTTATTTTGCATGTCATCCTTGATGTCCTGGACGCTTTTGTCGAGCATGCGGAAGGTCTTGGAATCCATCCAGGTGTTGTACGCCGCCTTGTTGTAAATGTTGGGACAATAGATCATAAGATGAGCGTTGGCGTGATCTTCGTTGTGGATGATATAATCCTTCGGAATAATAGAGATAATGTGCTTGACCAACCTATGTGTCAATCTTGGATCTTTTTCAAGTTGTTGTCGATTTAGTAGACATTCTTTGTCGAAGAACTGCTCAAAGTCATCCAGTATACGTTGATCAAGAGGAAATTGGTGGTGCTTGATCCATGCCTGGAACTGATCCAAGTACTTCTGCTTGAGTTTGCGCTTGGAATGGAAGAAGGCGTTGCCGGCTCCGACGTTGATGAAGATGTCGTGAGACTTCGGTAGGTTGAGGGTCTCTAAGCCTGTGACGACATGACCTTTACTCGAGGGTGCTTCTTTGCAAACTCGTCCGCTTGTGGTTCCATAATGCCTTGCTGAGCGCTTGGTGCGGCATCTCTTGGACCGTTTTGGTCGGTAGATGGTACGGTACAAGAACATGTCGACGCTGACGAATGAGATCGGCAAGGAATTTCTGCACGTTGGTCTTGAATTGCGTGTGGGCAAGGAATGGCAGTTTGAGGGGTTTGTTAAACCTGAGCACTTAGGCGTTCCTGAACTTAAGCACAAGTTTAAGTCTGGCCCGAGCTTTTGATCGTCACGGTTGTTCCATGTGGTTGGCGAGCCGGTGCAGTAGGGTGACTGTCTCGTTGTCGTGCTTGCCAATTCTGAGTTCTCGAGATGCGTCCGATTGCCGCGTTCGAGGAAAGATAAAGACTAGGTGTAAAAGCCCTACAAGCCACATCAAAACTTCTTTGCTAATAGCGGGCGCAAACAGAAGCAGAAATTGTGCCCATTCTACCGCTAGTTGTAGCTGCTGGAAGATTGGTAGGCTGTCGCGATGGGGTAGTCGATCTCTGAGGATTTCTTGTACGTGTCATACGGCCAGGAATGTCACGGCAGATACCAACTGCTGCAGTGTCTTGGGTGTGGCCGCCGAGGTTGTAATCAGCGAGATAGCCATTTCCTGGAGTTGGGCTTTTGTGAACTTGCCTTCCTCGAGGATGTTCTGCACCTGCTGCATGTGGTTGTCCATGGCCGTCTGTTTGTCCGCAGGGAGGTTCTTCTTGGTGTTGGTAGTCCATGTCTTGAGGGAGGTCGGAGGTCATGCTGGCTGGTGGATCTTGACCACTTTTCTTGATGACGTTGAAGGGCTCTTCGAGCATCTGCTGGTAGCTCTTCTTGGTGTCCCCGCACTGGAGACGACGTTTTGTGGGGATATTAACTGCGCTGCACGGGCTGTAGGGCTGGTACTCCTTGCGGTTTCTGATTTGATGACGACGATGCCGCTTCTGGGCTGCCGTCCTGGATGGGCAACTCCTTCTTCGTGGGTGTGACTTGTATGCCTGCGCTTCGAAGTCGCTGCTTGTATTTTGCTGCTTCTTCTTCGAGTTCTTGCATTCGCTGGGTGGCGAGGTTGTCCTGCTCATAGTTCTTGATGGCGTAGTTTTTTACTTGGGCCCACGGCTTGATGCTGTGGAGGAACTCATCCACCAGAGGCGCAACGTATGGGGCTGCTTCTTTGACTTTGTCAGGGGGCTTCATGCTCTTGGACTTGTGGAGGGCGTCTATGGTAGCGTCGATGTCGATGTTGTCCTCGCGAAGCTTCTTCTGGAGTTGCGATAGTAGTACTGTTTCGGCCACGTTGCGTGTGAGGATGAGGCCTGTGAAGCGACCATGCGATAGACCTCTGAGTCCAAATTCATCAAGTCCTCGTCGGCTGAGGTGGGCGATGGTGATGTCTCGAATGTCCATGCTTCCGGCTTTTGAACGTTCTTGATCTGGATGTTGATCTCCATGTTGCGTGCAGTATGTATGGTGGGCAGCGAGGAATTCGGTATGGCAGCGAGGAATTCGGTATGGCAGTGAGGCAGTCGAAGGGGCAGGCCGAGATTAACTGGTAGATCAACTGGTAGATTCTTAAAAGAGAACAAGAAAAAGATGATGAAGAAGGTAGACAAGCATCTGCCTGACTAATCCTACTCTTACGGCCTACGACTTCAAGACTTCAAAATTGTCATCATTGAATTCTCACGATTGGCGTCTCTGCACAACTCAAGCTTGCTTGATTTCAAAATGGTTCCCAGCTCAACTGAAGCTTGCCGGTCTGTTGCTGTTGAGCCTGTTGAGACCTAGCCAAGGTTCCTTGCGTCCCACCCGGGGCTCTGATGCTCAAGGTAATACTGCCTCGAGAGCAGCGGTAATGGCGCCGTGATGGAAGGCCATGCCCATTCACACTCGAACACCCAGGCATCCCTGGTGGGCTGTTCTCATCAGTGATATCAACTCAGCAGTGAGTTCAGAACTCAGCTGAGACCAGAAAGCGAAAATGTTGTGGGAGGTCCTTCAATCGGCATTGATTTCCTTGCAAGCATGAAATATCGAAAGAAGCCAAGGAGCACTTGTTACCTGATACCTCGACTTGCGCATCCAGGTACTAATCCATGAGCACATTCAGAAGCACCAGTGCACAGCGACTATTTGCAAGATAAACCAATGCACGGCTTGCACGATTGAGTATGTCACAAACGTTTTGCAGGTACACGAGTCAGCGTCCTGACTCGCTTCACAGATGCAATGCTAGCGTCTTCGTTGGTGCCAGTCCAGCATGCATCCCTGGCACCCCCTGCACTTTCGAAAATCGACGTGTCAGTGTTCTGGAACCTGTGAGTGTGCCCGTTGTAGTTTGGGTTCCCCACACACACACACACTTGGTCTAGATGTCGGTCGGAAATGTAGCTCCTTTCTCTCGTCCTTTCAATCCTTCTCTTGTTACTTATGTCTAGAGTTACTTTGCTGCTGATGCCATTGTCTAGACAACTGGTCTCAAGGCTCATCCACGCCCACAGTCAAGCTTCAATCACGTATGCAACAAACATTCATGGTCAATCGCAACTTCAAATGGCCACAAGCTGGAGTAACTCTCCCCATGTGCGCCATGCAGGTACGTTTACACTGCATATACAGAAGTGTCTTCGTTGGCTGGAGACTCCTGTGCTGCACTCCAGCCCCTGCATCATTGAAATTCAATACTAAGTAGATAGTAGCCCTTAGCGACAGGGATGACACACACACACACACACGTGCACTGAACACTGCATGCCCAAGGCCTTGGACTGCTCGAGGGGTTCCTCCGCAGGTCGGACCCAAAACAGCTTCCATGACTGCCCGAGCTTCTCGACACTGAGGTGGGCTCCCGCTTCATCCTCGTGTCTCCTCAAGAGGCAGCGGCATCGTTGCTCTTTGAAGCGGCCGCCACTTCAACGGTTCAACGTTTGTAGAGTATCCCATCGTGTAAGATATTGTTCCAGTAGGAACGCAACTGAATGCCGCACTCAGTGTCCAGTACAACTTCGGTCGGTTTTTACACGGGAAGCTAAGCATCCCCGCTCCTGCATCAGGCAGTGCACCCTGCACGATGCATGACGCCACGAAGGGTGCCTTCGCGACCGCCGGCAGGTGACATCTGAAACATTCTGAAGCATGCATCACAAAGGGTCAAGAGCTTTCGAGGGGAATCCGGACAGGCACGACTCCCCGCACGATCGATCGAGCCACCCCGGCTCGACAGGTGAACCTTGGCTTTGCCTGTTGCAGATGGGGTCGCATGTGCCGTGTATCAAGACACATCAGACAACCAAGGCAGTATGCCATGCACACACCGCGCAGATGATCAGGCTTGTCAAGTCCCAAGACGGGACCGGAAGCCAGAGATTCCAGCACAAAGCTGACGTGGTCAGAGCAGGAACAAAGCGCACAAAGTCCTGCGAGCCAACGATCCGTCCTGTGCCACCAGAGCAAGAAAAGCTGCGTGGGCATGTGCCTATTGTGATGAGGTGCCCGATTGATTTGAGAGCCCATACAAACCCAAGCCATCTTGGAGTGTGATTTTTTTCGCGAAAGCCTGCGGGTGGCGTGCACTCCTGGCGTCGCTAGACCCTCTTTCAGCTTCCGGCTCATTGTCGGCTTTTCGCGTCGTCTTGTTGCTGAGCTTCGAAACTCGGCAAGATTTTGGGATTTCACTTGATGACACAGTTCAGTCCTCCGGTTGTGCGACCACTCTGCCGCTCGGAAGGAGTGCGAATTAATCTAACGTTGCGGAAGCGCGGCGGTTTCGAGGAGATGAGCTGAGCATAAGTGCATCGATCAGCACGAGTTGGAACGAAACCGTATGAGAGAGAAGTGCTTGTCAACAATTTTCGCCACCATCGTGGCGCGTCATGAAGACCACAGGCCGGCTTCTGCATCCTAGCTGCAATCCAAGGAGGGTGCTCCTTTTGTCACCTTCCGGCTATGGTGTTGTGCAGTGTGGTGGTTCTGACTGCAAAGGCCGTGATTTCTTTTCTCAATGAAAGACTGAGCAGGGGTCGCAAGCTTTTGACGTTTGTCGGTCAGTATCCAGAAGTGGTGCTGCTCGTTGTGTTCGTCGCGTCATGGTCGTCGTCGTCATCGTCCTCGTCGTTGCGTCATCATTCGTCACCACGATGGTCGTCCTCGCCGATGTACTGCTTTTTGAAGACCAATGCCTTGAGCATCACAAAGCTGCGCAGTCGTGCCTTGCGGTTTCCTAGACTGTTTTTTAAATTCCGAAAGCCCTGTTTGCATCATTCAGGCCCTTGTATTGCAATGTCTGGCCCCGAAGCCCCAAACTCTGCCCATTACCGGAGACCCGAACCCGACAAATCCTCCGAGAAGCTGCCAACCAAGGACGGGCGATTGGCTTCCCCAAGGGCATCTTAACGGGTTCAGGGTTTGGGGTGTAGGGTGTAAGAGACTGACCCACGTGGACCTGGACCCCCGGCTGAGTTCTTGTCCTTCCAAAGATCCCCGAGCTGTAATTAAACAGGGACACTTGTAGGGGACCTCTAGCCCAATCAGGTTATTTGAAGCAAGCAGGATAAACCCTCAGCCCTGAACCCCTGAAATTTCAGTTGCTTTTATCGTCTTTGGCTTCAACTTCGGCAAAAATGAAACATGGCAGGCATAAGTTAGGGCGGAAGCTTCCATCTGCGAGCGACGCACAAAACAGACGAACAAGATTACTGATAATCAGGGCGTTTTCTGCCGGCGGAGTGTTTAAACGTTTGCGAATGCTGTCGTGGCTCCCAGCATAGGGCGCATGAGTTCAGGATTCACTCACATGCAGTGGTTGGTCATTGTTGTAACTCCACCTAAGGAGGAGGAGATTGGAGGCAGACAGCTCTTGCATCGACAAAACCAAGCCCAAATTACGTCAAGGAAACACTGAGCGATAAGCCAAACGATGTCTGGGCCGTTGGGTGGTCATCAAGGCTATACCAAAACATTTGGACCAGCTGGCAGGGGCAAAAAACGATTCGTGACAAAGGGCTTCAAGCTGCCTGTTTGCAAGAGGATATGCAGGGCTGCCAGGGCTGAAGCGATCGTCGACTTTGGATTTCAATGGCCAGTAGCATCAAGAGGTTCCGATGTTGCACGTGCGTGTCTGCTGAGGCTTGGCAGTTATGTAATCATCAAGTACAAGCTTGGTCATGAAACATTTATTGAGTATGAGGGCAAGATCGTGGACAAGAGAGTGGGCAGCGAGGACAAGGAATCCTATGTGGAGCTTAAAGATTGCTTGACTCTTAATCCTGACGGGAAGATTCTCGCCATCGACAAACTGAAGCGTCTAACGGACTCGTTCATCGAGGACTGGGCAGCTTGTGCGCCTCTTTCCTGTGTCCTCCTTCAGGGCTCGAGTCTCAAGTCGTTTGGTAGGTGTTTCCACCATGCGGCTTGTTGGTGCCAGGGGTATTTTTTAAATGGAATGGCATGGCTGCCAGGAATGCCGCTTTGCGGAGAAGCGAGAAACAACACCTCAAGTGGAAGTTACGCCCGATGGAGAGGCAAGCCAGGCGGACCCCGAAGCGTCGGAGGAGGCAGCAGCTGGCATGCTGATGCCAGGAATGATGCCCATGATGCCTGGGATGATGATGCCATCGATGATGATGCCTCCCGGCCTGATACCTGGTGTCATGCCAATGATGCCCGGCGTCATGCCAATGATGCCCATGATGATTCCGGGCATGGCCGTAGGTCAGGCAGATCGAGGAGCCCAAGGAAGTGCGCGAAGCAGAAGTAGAAGCCGAAGCAGATGATGGCTTTCACGTCTGTCGACATGCTGTCACTGATGGCGCAGCTTCCACAGCTGAGTGAGAGCCCAGGGCTGCACCCGATGCCGCACGTCGTAAAAGATCCCGGGAGTGCTTGGGTCGTGCGAGGACGGCAAGCGATTCATAGGTAGTTCGCAGCATGCCGAATGGGCTAGTGATTCGCCTGATGCTCAAGCCTGAGTCGATGAAGAAAGCATGTCCAGCAGAAAAGCATTTGCTTGGGTCTGATTTTGTACGTAGCTTTCTGTCATCATGGGGGCCGTGGGTGGCTGTAGACTCTTTCCTGCCGTTGCTAGCTCACGGTTTCGTAGCGAGTTCCCAGCACCCCGACAGTTGCAAGCTCGAGATGGGCTGGTGCCGTGTGTGCCTCATTTTTCTCCTGGTCATTCCGGCGGTGTTCTTCGGATGCTTGAGTTTCCCTGGAGCGGAGCGCGCCCAGACCTGGCACTGAAGTGCTAAGAGTCCTCCGCATGTTTGCTCCGTACAGGAGCCCCTTAGCTTATTTAGGCAGGGCCCCTGAAGGTGCTTACATCCGCGCAGTGGACACCTTCGTGGTCCCTGTTCCGATAGCCAGACATTTTCTGCAGATCGTGGGCCAAGCCAGGCACATCTGGAAAGTCGGAACCTTCTGCTGCTATGAAAGCTTTTTTTATGATTTCTGTAAGCATGGCCATTTGCTTCCACGAGAAAGGTTCGCTGCCGAGAGCTGTTAGGGATTGTTGAGCTGACAGGAGGTGGAATTGCCGTTGGTCCTGTATGGAATCCATTGCTGGCATATGCTATAGATGCCCACAAAACTGGAGTTGGTCTATGTCCAAGACTCAGTGTTTCCAGGTCTCGGTTGCTTGCACGCACGTCTGCAGCATGAACGTGCATATGTCAGAAAGTAAAGCATCTCACCGAGTTCCCAGCACTACTGCGCCTGCTACCAGCTACATGGTTTCGCGCCTCAGTCATGCCTCTGTGAGAGCGGTGCACTACAATCCGTTCCTTGACTGTGTTTTCAGTTGGATGAGTTTGAGGCTGTTCACAGCCCCCAGGCCGCAGGCGACTCTTGCGCTGAGGAAGCTGAAGAGGGACAGCAGCGTCTTCGTGACAGTTGACACTTCGAAGGTTCCAGAAGGCCCCGGTCTCGGCGTGCTTTCGCTCTGCTTTCGCTTTTTTCGACATCCATCGGAGGCTATTTCCTCCCCGGAGTTCTCCCAACTCTGCTCCAGCAACTTGAGCACGGAATGGCGGCGAAAGACTGGCACTTCAGGGAGCTTTGCTTAACCCAAGGCTGAATACAGACTCTGATAGCCGCTACGCGCACAGAGTCCTCGTTGCAAAGAGTTAGTGGTTCGCTGATGCTACCTGAATATCTGGGTCCTATGCTTCCCTGCTTGTCTGTTGTATGCTGAGACTGAGTCGCTGGCAGTTCAGGAGACCTGCTATCTGCCGTGATGCCAGCACTGGCCGAAAACCCGGACGTGGTCCCGGACACGCCGTTTGTCGTGACGTTTGCTGGGTTCCCCGCTGCTGGGATTTGCGTGTGAGGACTTCAAGCCAGCTCCAGGAATCTCTGCGAACGATCTGATACAAGAAGTCTCAACGAATCTTGACTGGCACATGCGCCAAACCTTTGCGCTTCCCTAGCCGCACACTTGTATCCGAGGCACCTGATCTTCCCGTTTCCCAAAGTGGTTCCCAGCAAAGTGCAGGATGTGTTCGCATTCAACTTCTTCAGGCCAGCTTGGCCAAGTCACCAAGTCTCTGTAATCGTCGCTACGGTGGCCTTGGCCCCTGAGGCATACCTTTGAGGTTGACCTTACCAGTGTCGCTTGCCCTTGAGCATGGTATCATGCAACATCGCCTTTTTGGTATTGATTTCACCGATTCGGACAATAGATAGCAAGTCAGGAGGAGATTTACACGCTGAAAGAGTGGCTTCGCGCTAGAGCCTGAGTGCTTCTTTGCGAGAAGTGGCTGATTGAGGTCCGAGGTCGTTGGATCATTCTCAGTTGCCAGCTGAAGGTGCACTTCCGGACAATCTTCGGCATGGGCTCGGCAGCGGGTGGTGCCCAGTGTGCACAGCTCGCCAAGGCTGGAGATCGCACGAGAGTTTGCACAAGGACACGAGGAGCTTTCGCACCATTTCGTCAGGTCTTGGAAGACAAGATGGCAAGTGGCAAGATCGGCCAGCAGCTCATGGACGAAGCTGAGAGGAGAGGCGCACGGCAACACTTTACCATCCTGGACCTGCCTATGGTTTCCAGGGGTCCTTGCATCGACAGTGAAGGCATGAATGGGCGCGAGCGCTTGCGCAAAACACTCTTCGAGCTGTCCTTTGCTGGCTTCGGTGGAGACGGACCTGGAGGACAGTTTTTGTGGTGTTCCTTGCCAAACCGCTCTTGGGTGGTGTTGACCCTGCTGTAAAGTGTGCTCGCAGGTGCCCTGGCAACTTTCAAGCTCCTCAGGCACTCGAGAGTTTTCGGCGATCAGAATGTGTCGCAGTCGTATTTTGTGACAGGCTTCTGCAGAGAGCACCAGAAACCAACATTCCACTCTTCAAGCGTGATCCGGGCGCTTTCGTCTTGGAGGCTCTGAATGCCGAAGAGACTCTCCTTGCCCTGTAGACTGCGCTTGTCCTGCAGGTGCTCAGAACACAGGGGGGTGGTGGAGCAGGTGTGAATCCCTGGATAACAGAGAAAACCACGAGCTCTGTCTGCAGTCTGACCATGCACAGTTTTTTCACACAGTGCCACTTGCTATGATTTCACAATTCGCCTAGGACGCACACCCTTGGCACCGGCTTCACGGTCGAGGAAAAAGCAGGAATCTGAACGGCAAGACTTTGATGTCTCAGTCGAAGTGGCGTGCAGAAAGCGTGCGCGACATTGCGGCTTCCTTCCCCCAAGCAACAAGATAGGACATCCGGGAAACGCCAGGCCTTCCGCAAATGCGTCCCTGCCTTGCTCCGACGAGCTTTGTCCTTGAACCCCCATAAGGATGCAGGAGCAGTCTGCACGAAAACTTTTCACAGTCACATTGGCAAGTCCGATGCGACACACAGTCTCAGCTGCAAGAGGATCATGGTTGCCTTAAGAAGGCGTTGCACACACACTCCGCATAATCCTCGTTAGCTGTGGCTGGCCTTCCAGAAAAGACGTCTAGTACGTTTGCAGGGCAAACTTACGAATCAGCGTGGTTCCCGTTGAAGGTGACGTGCGTCGTGAGGTCCTCGTTTCGCTGCGAAGACAGCACGGCTTTGTCGCCGGGTTGAGATCGCGTCTTCGCTCTTTCCTGCTTTTTTTTTTGGCTTTTTCTCGCTCAGATCAATGTCCCGACCCTTCCGGGAGCTTCTCGCTCGGGATCGAGTTGAAGATCCTAAGTTTAGACTTTTGAGGTTTTAGCTGTCACGGAGTCCGACACAGGAACTTATGGTTCGACGATCGCGCTGATGGCCAACCATGATCCTGCCGTCTTCGGTGGGCCTCATGCATCCGAAGAGTTCGACGCTTGTCTTGTGTAGTTTATGATCTGTCGCGATCTTCATCATTTTGATGATGTCTTGTTGCGGCTTAAGGCGTCTGCATTCACTCCTGGGAGAGAGAATGCCGACCGCTTGCTGACCTTTGTTGCAGAGCTGCGGGACATTCGACAGTGTGCAGTTCCCAGTTTTTTTGTCCGAAGAACAAGAGCGAACAATGGATGCACGGATTCACTTGGATTGGAGATGAACAGCCAAAGCCACAAGCTTTTGATTGAGGTCCCAATGTCACAGGCTGTGTACAGGCACCCCGCTTTTGCTTGGGGGCATTCCTCGTGAGCTCGGGATTGCAATCAGTTTCTGGTTGTTGCCTTTTTGTGTAGACTATTTTGTTGTGACGCGTGAGCAGTCCGCAAAAAACCGAGGCAGCGCTTGATGATCCAGGTTGGTACCTATTACATAGCTGGACTGGAGTCACGGCATCTGCGACAAGAAATGTGACTGTGGGTTTCTGACTCAGGAAGGAGTCCAAAGTGTTTCAGCATGGCTCGTTTCACGTGGAGGGCGCAAGCTGCTGCCCACTCTGAATCTATTGAGCTTTGAAAAGCTGAACGATGTTGATCGCATGTCTCCAAAGAGCAGCAGCATTGTCACATGTTGTTTCCGTTATGGGTGACGCTACCGCGTGCATCATGACGTGTCTCTGATCAAGCATTCTTGGCTGAACATAGGGTTGGTTGGTGCGCATCCGCGCACAAACAGATTTGACTTTGACTACATGGTCAAGCGGGCGATCATCGATTTGGAGTGCGACAACTTCTGCCATCAAGGCAGACAAGCATTACAAGATGTTTCTGTTTGGTCGGTACTGAACTGTTGTTTAGCCACCCGGAGACGATTCTAGCAGTATAATTTATGCGCGGTGGTGGGTGCTTGGGTTACAGTTGCCGCATGCAGTGGCCCATGATCCCATTTGGGCCTTTCAGCACTTGTGACCTCTGTTAATGCGATTGCCACACATCGTTGAAAGTTCAGCGCTGACCAGGCCATGAGCACCTGCTGTCACCTTCTAGCGTTTGCCTCCTCATCCGGTCTTGTTAGCAACTCATCATCTCCTATTCCCGCCGCGTTGGGTTTGAATTTTTCGAACCACTTGGTGCAAGAGACTTTAGGCCCTTGGGCGTGACCAGGCGAGATGTCCTTCCAGGAAGGAAATGCCAGCCATCAGTTTCTTTTTCGGTTTGGGGTAGGTGGGAGAACCGTGGCACGCACTTCTCTCTAGTGTTTCGGGGATCCTTCCAGGTCCTGGGTTTACGATCTTCTCTCAAGTTTGGGGAGCGTGCTCTTCTGAGGTTTAGAGCATCCTTTTAGCTTCTCTGGTTTGCCAACAAAGATCATCTTTTGGGATTCAGGGTTTGCGAGCCACTACCTTCTTTTGTATTTTCGGGTTTGCGAGCAAACCACATCTGTTACAGTGTGCGGTCTGTTTTCAGGGTGTGGGTTTGCCAAGCCACATTTCGTTTCAAGGCTTGGGATTTGTCCAGCAATCGTCTGCCTTTAGGGCTTAGGATACCCTTCTAAGCTTTTGTGGATTTGCCAGCCAACATCGTCGGTTTGTATGACGACATCATATTTTAGGGTTTGGATCATGCGAGCCGACATCTTCTTTTCACGGTGTGGGTCTTTGAGTGCGTGGTTTGGGGCTTGCCAGCCAAAGTCTCTTCCAGGGTTTGGGGTCTCCTTCAAGGGTTTCAGAGCGGGTTCTTTTCGTTTTTGGGGCTTGCGAACCGACATCTTGTTTTGCGGAGGTTTTCGCGGAGTTTGTCAACCAAGATCGTAATCTTTTCCCCAATTCTTTTTAGGGTTTGGGGTTTGCAAACCAACGTTAACAATGTTTTGTTGGTATTGGGTTTGTGAGCCAACATGCGCTTGGGGTTTGAGCATCTCCTTGCAGGGTTTGGGGCTTGTCAACCAACAACTTCTTATAGGGTTTGGGCCTTGTCAGCTAGCATCTCCTCGTAGGGTTTAGAGGTCGCCACAACATCTCCTTTCTGGGTCTGTGGGTTTTGCGAACGTTGCAGGGCCAAGCGTTTGGGTTTGCCAACCAGTAACCAACATCTTCTTTTTTGGGTATTTTGGGTTGTCCAGCCACCGTCTCCTTCTAGAGTTTGGGTTTGTCAGGCGGCAATATCCTCATTTACTTGCTTTTAGCTTATCCAACCAACAGTACCTTTTGAGTTTAGATTCTTCTTTGAGGGTGCAGGCTGTGCTCCTTTTAGGGTTTCAGTCTTGCCAATCAACATCTTCTTTTATGGTTTGCGCTTTCCCATCTTCTGTTCGGGTTCGGGATTTGCCGACCAGCATCCTTTGGAGTCCGGAGCCACCTTTTCTGGTTTGGGTCCTGCAGGCGACGGCCCGTGGCCCGAGCCGGGGTCCTCCGGGACACGGCAATCAAAACCTAAACCCGTGGGTTGGACTTGGTATCCAGGAAATTACCCTTGCCAGCTCCTTCATCTCTTGCTTCACATGTCTTTATCTTACGATCGTGCTAAGTTGCGCTTGTTTCGTGCTGCTACCAGGCAGAGCTGTTAACAACTCTGATCAGGCAGGGTCCTTTATCGGGTGTCCGATGCTGTCCTCGCTTTGAGCCAGGAGCTGTGTTTCAAAGATGCTCGACAGGACATGCTCATGGCATCTCCGGTGACGCCTCCAGAGCTCCAGACGCCACCGGAGTCTGTGGATAGTGACACAGAGATGTGCCCTGGACAGAACCGAGTTTCAGCCCGGCCGATGCTTCCACTCAGCAGCTGTTCATGCTAGCTCTTGAGAGCTGAGGCTCCCTGAAGATGATGTGACTCAGCAGCCAGAAAAAGAGAGTCCTTCACGGAAAAGTATCCGCACACGGGAGCTTTGATGAGACCAGTGCAAGACAGCACCGAGGTGCTTTTGTTGATGAGCTCGCCCATATGGATAACCCCAGACGACGATGACATTCTGACAGATGCACCCCAGCTGGACAGTCGGCAGCCGAATGCTTGTTAAACAGCGGCAAGTAGTACAAGATCAAGTTCTATGCAGATTTTCTTGGGCCCACGCAGCATTGAACATCAGGTCCATTCTCACATGCATGTGTAAGATTTGTGGCAGAAGCTGCAACACATGTATGATCCAGCGCCTGAACCGGCATGACCCCCGCCGCCCGGCCCCCTAGGGCGTTGGCCGTGCGCTGTTCGGTGGAGGTAGGCAAGAACACGGGCCCTCGCACCAAGCTTAAGGCCTACAGGTTGTGTTTGCTTTAGCATGCAGCCAAGCAGAAGCTGCAATCGTGGCGATGCGTCGCCTCGTGCCCCCGGTTCTGTTCACGTGCGAACTGTGCTCGCAGCCTGCCCCAACGAAACCAAACACAATCATTCAGATCACGAATGTGCGCCAACTACTGGCGAGATGCTTGAGATGCGAAGTTGCGCCTGCCACGTCGAAAACTTGCGAGTCGCGGAAAACTGATCGCAACAGGTCCAATCCCAGCGACTATTGGCATTTGTACATCGCGGTGACGGTCCCATCCTCCGAAATCATACATGCATGACACCACTCGCTTGCTCAACTTTCCCGACCTACTCTGCACTTGAACACCTTGCGCAATGAGAGTAATTTTTATGCAGCCCTGCAGGCATTGGATGCGAAGAAGATGCAAGACCTGCCGACACTTGTCTGTTGAATGTGCTGAGCTTGACCAGGTATGGCCAAATATCCATTCATCGAAGCTAGCTTGCTAATCCTGGCTTGCCTTAGATGAAGGGAGGCGAAGCATGTGAGGGACATCCTTCTGGAAGACCACAAGCTACAATTTCGGGGCCAGGGGCTGGCAGGAGGTAGTGGTTGAGTCCGGCACACCCATCCAAATGACCACCATCATGAACATCATTGAGACTCCCGTTCGGAGCACCTCGCATGATCGGCATCATGAGCATAATTTCAGCTTGGTGACCCCCATGAGGTGAGCATAATGAGCACGACGGGGACTTCGTTTCTGCCACGGCTACAGCCCCCCCTGTGCCCGTTCGGCGGGCCCCAGCAAGCGCCGACAAACGAGGCCCCTATCAAGTGCACCATTGAAAAGTAGTAGCAACAATAGCAATAGTACTAATAGTACAAATAGTAATTATTTAATAGAAATAGTCATAGTAATAGTATTAGTAATAGTAATAGTAATAGTGCCAGAAGCCATCGCTGGACCTGGGGCGGCAAACTTGTCGGAGATGCCCGGCGACGCAGGTTGCGCACAGGAGTTTGAGGCGCGAATGCACTCTGCTCTGGTGAACTCGAGAACCACCGGAAAATTGGTTGATAGAGTGGTGGAGGCAGCACACTACGAGGACAACGAGGCAATGGCCCAGTCCAGGGGGCCCTCGTTTCTGCTCCTTGCGTCTTGTGAACACCCCTCTGGTGTAGTTGTGGTCTTGGTGCCAAAGGCTCGATTTGGTGGACTTTTCGCGCCGAAGTGTGCCGTGGTTCTAGGATCGCCGGAGAAACCACAACCCGTGCATGCCGAACAGCATGATGCATGGCACACCAGCAGCACCAGCAGCACCAGCAGCACCAGCAGCGTCGTCGTCATCATTCGTCATCGTTGCCCTAAACCAGTCCTAAACCCTGAAGCCTTAAACTAAACTTCAAACCCCTTTTTTACCGGACAATGGCGTCGACGTAGAATTGCAAATCAAATCTCGACTGCCAGACCGCAGTGAGTGACCTCCAGCATCTGTGCAAGCATTCTCCAGAGTCTGGAGGATGCTCGAACTTCACAAGGTTCCATTGATCCGGATGACAGCGGGCATATGGATGATCTCTGAATGATTTGGAGACCAACATCCGTAGCTTGCGGTTCCCAGTGACCGCAGCACACTCCCTTTGAGGATTGTTGCAGTTGCTGTTGCATCATCGGCACTTCTAAGGTCCTCGACTGCATCCACAGCACCACCTTCTCCAACTTGCAGCATGTAGCCTGGCGGCATACCGAAACTACGTCTACGTTGCAGGTTAGTCATATGTTGGTCCCTGAGGCCTCTCGCATCTGCAGCGGTGTCCTCACCGAACCGGGATTTTCTCTGGCAGCTGGAGCGGGAGAAGGCAGCTTGGGCCCGCATCGCTCGAGCCTAGGGGAGTCCACTTAGATGTGCACACAAGGACAAGGATCACAAAGGGTTGTGTTTGAGAAAGAGTCTCCTGCCCGGGTGTGCAGACCTTTAGTCTAGACGGCAGTGTCAAAACAACACGCAACATATAAGCACAACCTTTCAGACAATCCGTTGTGTCCAGTAACAGACTGTTGTGCTGAACTGAATCTTCTCCCCACGCGTTGCGCACCTTCAACCTTGCCTGCGGGCTGCGTTTGTGGAGAACCCAAACACATGTCATAGGAGCTGTCTGCGCTTTCACGCGATGAGCTTCGTCAAGAGCTTGGACTTGCGACTCGTTCTGGCAAGAGAGATTTTGCAATGCGTGTCGCGGTACAATAGTTTAGCTTTGTTTTGCCCATTGTTTAAGGACGGCACAGATGTCGCAGAGAACTGGAGCCGGCACGACCTGCTGATAACTTTGGTGGAGATGGAGAAGGCATGGTCGGCGAGTTACGAAACCATCAAGATGCGCAGTGCAACGGCTTGGGGAAGCCCGGCAAAGTCAGTGCACTGACAAACCGCTCTCCTCAAGTTGTAATGGTGCATGGGTTAGAAGGCCAGACTGACAGGATCTGACAGGCTTCGGCTGAAAGACACGGGCCTTGCCTGGCCTTTGATCCTGTTCAGGTCATTCCGGACATGTCTCGCCTGGCGATCTGACCTGCCCAAGTAGTTCGATGACAGTCAAGGCTTTAAGAGCTGACTGTCTTGCACCAGCTGCTTGGGCTGCCATTGTCAAAGACTTTGCGCAAGCGTGGCCCTGCCAGCAGATTCCGCCTTGCAGCTGGGGCTTAGAATTCAGGCATGTCGCATTTGAAGAGTACAGCCGCGGAGCTTGGTGGGGCAAGTGTGTTGCTCTGTAAATGGGAAGCAGCACCCTCACCCCACTCACTTTAAAATCGCATTTTTGAGGTGTCAGGCATGCAGCTTTGGGCACCGAAGTCAGGCGGAGCTGGTCCGATCCTGCTTTGCCACATCCTTCGCCACAGGCTGCGCTGACTAGCCTAGACCTCGCGGAGTATGCTTGATTTCCTGGGCCTGCAAGAGTGGAGCAAGGGTTCTCTGGCCGTCCATCTTTGAGCCCTACTTGATCTGAGCTTCCGACACTCCCAATTATGGGGAGCTTGCCGAGGAGGGGGGATCTTGGCAGTTTGGCGCAAAGAAGCAACGCCTTTTCTCGAGGCAGCAGGCAGAGCCTGCGGCCCTCGACACTCTAAAAAGACCCTTTCCAATCAGCTTGGAGGCAACCCCACCGGCCTAGTTGTCCTAGTTCTACTTGAAAATCAACAAGCATCTCCGAAGCCCAATGCTTTCGACGGAGTTCAAGACAGGTGGGTGGTCAACAGGCCAAACTCTCGCAATTGCGACGAGTTTGGTCTGGTGTGCCTCCTTTCAGAGCTTAGCGGGCAGTCATGGCCAACCCTGCTGCAAATGTTTACTTGGTGACTTGGTGCTTTCGACCAGTTTTGCATTGCGCTGGTGTTTGCAGTCCCACCAGCCAGAAGAAGAGAAAATTGCAAAATCTGATGCTCCAAAGCAGACTGTGACCTTGGCGCAAGGCCTCAATTTTGAATGTTAATCCGGGTGCTACTCCGCGTCCGTGTGCGGTGCTGGAGACGTTTGCCGAAGGTTCAGCCCCAACAAAGAACTCGTTCAGCCAGTCATCTCCAGTGCCGACCCCTGTCACTAACACAGACAATGAGACACAAGCGGCTCGTCTGGTGACGGTGCCAGTGGTGCCCAGTCCAGAGTAATACCTTCGTTCCTGAGGTCAGCATTAGCTCGACCACGGTGCCTTGCCGCACTGGATGTTCAGTTTTTGCCTTGTACATACAATGAGGAGTCGTGTGCCTTCCGTGGCCTTGAAGACAGGTTTCGTCCAGCGTGGACGTGATCCGTGTTCAAGGAGGTGTGCATGACTCCGGCAATCAGAGGACCTCAGACTTGCGACAGAAAAAGTCCGCGTGTCTGCTCATGGGTGTCAGAAGCTCGAACATGACAATTCCTTCTTCACGCCTATTGGACCATGGGCGTATCAGAAATGATCAGACATAGAATGTGATCTGAATTTGGCAAGACGAGCAGGCACATGTTCGAAGTCACGTCATTGAAACCGGATGGACACGGGCGTCGGGTTCGCTCGTTATGATGCGTTTTCGGGTTCAGGGGGTGCTGGCGGGTACTCTTGAAAGTGTGACATTGCTCTTTGAGGGTTGGGAGGTTGCTACCGATCTCTCCTTGTGCGGGAGTGTAGATATTCCGAAGGAAGGTTTGGAGTTGTCCAGAGAGGCTTGTTCTGCTGCGGAGCATGCGAGACAGCGAGAAGTCGAGCACATGCACTTGGACGTAGTTGCCGTATTCGGAATCCTGGGCCTGCTCAAAGATCTTCGGTGTGCACGCGCTGTTGAATCCTGTTGAGATTTTCTGCTCAAGCTTTCAAGGGATGTTCCAGATATGTCGCTGATCGCAGCGTCAAGACAGGTCTAGCGGTGTAACTGCTTTAAACGGTCGTGTCGTCGTGTCGCTGTTGGGACTCGCATCCTTGCATCTGATCATTTGATCATCTGATGATGGCCCCGACGTCCATGGCCCGGAGACCGGAGCAAGTAGGGGAGAGCCTATTTGAGCATTCTGAAGCATTCTCGTGTTTTTTCGTCTCTTCGTCTCGTTTATTCTCGCTCTTCTAACATTGAACATGACGGTGGCTTGTGCACGAGGTCGCTGAAGCAAAGGAGGCCAATCACCTGGTCAGCAGGGCCCTTTTCAGACGATGCCTCGGCGACTCGATCACGAGAGGTTTTCATGCAGATCGCGGAGTTGCGCACAGCCCTCGAACTGGCCGCTGAAACGCCTGCGAGCATTCGGTTCATGGTTTCAGGCGACGGCCCTGCTGTCCGTGGTGATGGCTTTCGCCATTGTCACATGCGGATTTAATCCGTCAGCAGGCACTGATCCGTGACATCTTAAGCCTTCTGTGTCGCAGAGCCTGGGTGGCAGGATGGGTTGGCAGCTCTAATCCTGCCGAAGCCCCAGAGAACAAACAAGCCCCAAGTGACCGCGAAGATCATGAGTGGTAGAATCAAAGCTTGGCTTCAGGGGATCGTTTCTCGAAGTGCCAGCCTCAACAAGCAGCTCCACGTGCTCCTCGAGAGTGTCGTTGCGAATCGCAGGCATACCGCACACGCAAGCGCGAGTGCAAGTGGGAGAACCAGCCTTCAGACCTGCTTATGGCACTGCCGGCATGGAGTTAAAGCAGCACCGTACGGTGTGACAGTGCAGTAGTTGGAATCAGCTGCAAGGCTTTGAGCGTGCGTCGCCTTTGGGACCTCAGCCGCAAGACGGAGAGGAGCGGGTCTTTCTCGGAGCCGTCGCGACCATACAGAGCAGCTGATCGAATGAAGCCTCTGAAGCACATTTTCACTTCTCGTGGTTCTTGCAGGCCGTGGCAGGCCTTCGCACCTGGCTCAAGCAGATGGGCCTTGAGGCAAGGTGCTCGTAGAGTGCGATGAGAAGCCGCGAGCGTGTGTGTGCGTGGGTTGTGTGAGCATGTGGGTGTGCTTGTGCGCGCAAGCAAGCCGGCTGCTGCTGGTAGGATCACCTACCTGCTGCCAACGCGTGGTGTGAGGAGATGGGCTCGGCGCCGAGTTGGACCGAGTAGGACGGACGGCCAGCTGTGAAGACGAAGTTCGGGAAGGCGCCTCGGTGATGGCCGAGATTTTGGAGGATCTGGAGGACTTCGTGGAGGCTTGCACGGATCGACCATGATCGAGTCAAGACTTGCTTGGGCTTGGGCCCTCTGAGGGGATGAACCTCAACGATGAGGATTCGCAGACCCTGAGAAAGTCCTAGCACTCAGAGAAATCCACTCAGGTGTGCCCAGTTGCATGGCTTCCAGTTTATGACCTGCAGGCGTGGAAAGGTCGCTCTATCCAACCTGCTTCAGCGTGGGGAGTTTGAAACCGAGTTAAGACACGGCCGGTGAGCCCTGAGCCTAGCGTCTTGCAGACCAGGATCATCGAGCAACAAGCCGTGGTGGATTCGGAGGAGGAAAGTCGACTTCCAGACTAGCTTCTGTCCGTGCTTTTTGCACTCATATGGTCTGGTCTGGCAGGAGTTCAAGACCTCGGGGCGGACCTTTCTCAAAAAGTGCGGCTCAGAGTTGGCAGGTTGCACATCATTAATGAAATGTTTGCTGTGGGTGTTTGGACAGGCCGTTGAAGAAAGCAAGCTGATGCTGACTTCAGTTGAGCGGATCTCCACAACATCACCTTCGTGACTCGAGACGAGCCAGGACACAGGACCGCTGAGGCGCTTAAAGATGCCTAAGTGCCTAAGCCGGCTTCAGCGCTTGGCCCAGGCAACGTGCAGTTAGCACGTGCCAACTTACGACTCACTGCAGTGTAGCCAAGCTCGTCAAGCTGAGAGTGCCCAGCCAGAGCCAGAAAAGATATCAATGTGTGGGTGCGGACAAAGAAGCCCCATGCCATGCGGCCTCTTTGTGCCGCGAGTCGCGCGCAGCATCTCGCAGCGCCGCCGGGCGCTTCGGCTCCAGATGCTTCTGCCTCGAGGCGTCGTCAAGCTAAGCCAATGCAGCGACCCAGCCTCTCCCAGCCCAACCCAGTCCAGCTCGGCTTCCCCAACAGCTCCGTGATCCATGGGCATGCTTGCCCCCGCGTGCACCTTCACATTCGCATGCAAAGCCCCATCGTCGGTGGCTCAGCCTTCGTTTCAGAATGCTGTTTTGTGGAGCACTTTGTGCCGATGAGGCCTCGCCACTTGGAGGTTTCGGGCCTGTTTGAGTTGGTAGCGAGAGATTTCAACAAGAAGCATTGACCGGTGGCAGGCATCGGAGAGGCCCCTCGCTTCCTGATTTGCAGAGGCTGTTGGAGCCTGTTCTGTAGCCAGGCTCTTCTTTCCGATGGTGCAGTTGCAGGCCTTGCAGGCATCCAGTCATGGCAGCATGGCCTCTTCCAGCAGCACTCAACCCTGCAGCCTGCGAGGCCTGTCAGAGCCTGGATCTCCCGTGCTGCTCTTGGAACCTGCAAGCATGCTCAGATGCTCAGGTTTGTGCCCTGGTCATTTCCTCGCAGGTCTCGCAGGCATGGTCAAGCGTCCGGCAGAAGCGGCAGGATTCCCCTTTGAAGAAGCTCGGAGTCAGACTCCGAGTGGCTTTCCTTCTACAGGGCAGCGTACAGGTGGCCGCATGGTGCATGTGCTGAAGTCTTGCGCTCAGGTCGTAACCCCGGCCAGACACTGTTGGACACGCGTCCCGTTCTTCACAAAGTGGATCAATAGCCTCTGCATGTATGATCCAGGCTTGATCTTGTGTGTTCTGCAGTGCATACCTGTGGACATGGCAGAAACGTACGAGTAGTTGCGATTGGGAGGTTGGACAATGGTGGACGAGGACAACTTCTTCGAGGAACTGAAGAGCGGACTCGTGCTGTGCAAAGTCGTTGAAAGGCCATGCCTCAGTTTGTGTATCATGTCGCAACGATCGTAGCGTGTGCTCGGCCCATGTCTGCAGGCTGGTTCCTGGTGCGGACTTGACCACCAAAGGGATCTATCACAAGCCCAGAACCCGCGGCTCGCCATGTCACGAAAGCTAGCTCTTTGGAGCGTGCGGGAGTTGTCATTTACAAATTACTTCCTAGGTAGTTCAATGGGTGAAACGAACGCCCATGGCCTTAAAAGGCCTCAAATCAAGGGATTTAAGGGTCGCAGGCCCCCTTCTTTGCTTGATTTAAGGCCTCCCCCCACCTTCAGGCCTGAACGCTTCGATTTCAAGAAGGGGGGGTGCCCCTCCCCCTCCCCTAGCGACTCCCCCCTCCCCCCCCTTTGAAGGCCATGCGCATAGCTTTGTAGAGTTTAGGGATTGCTTAGCTAGTGAACGTATAGTTGTTGTCGTGGGCTTTCTAGGGGCAGTGTGCAGAGACTTAAAGTAGACTTGTAATCTTCGACCCCGAACTTAAACCCGAAGCCTACGCTCTGAAAACCCAAACCTCGACTTCCATTAAAACAAGTGCGACCGTGCTGCTTCTAGCTTTCGTAGCCCTGCTCTCAAGTTGGCTTCAACTGTGGCTTCAAATTTTTCAGAAGCAAATTCGAAGGTGCGACCTGTGTGGCCAACATTGACTCTGCCTCAGCCGTTTGAGGGAACCGGGAGCCACTCACGCGGAGACGACCGAGGACAAGGCATTGACTGTAGCCTGGAGAACAGGGGCCGTGCCGACGAATTGAGACTCATAGGTGACAAGACCAGTCTTACCTTCCGCCAGGTCAATGCAGGACACATGTGTTCGGCCGATGACATCTACGACTGCAAAATAACGGCGGACCTCAGCTCAGGAGCTTTTCAAAGTCTGTATGTCTGATCGGCTCTCTAAGTTTCCTCTCAGGTCACGAGGTGCATCTCTGAACTCTTCGACGCTCTGCAGATGCGCTTGTGCCACTGGCTGGGCTTGTCGCACACGGCGTTTGGACAAGACGATGCCTGCCAAACAATCGCACAGGCGAGAGGTCCGAAGTCGATCTCGAGACATGCTGACGTCGATGAATGCACATCTTATCCCAATAGGCACGGTGGGGCAAGGAGTGGGAAAAAGGCTGTGTAGGAACAGCTGCACAAACTCATGGTCCGCCCGGAAGGTTGCGGCCTTTCTGAGCGGACCTTGAACGATCCAGTCCAGCACTGTGATGCGCTGGTAGCTGACTTCGCCGACTGTACAAAAATTATGGCCTGGACCCAAGTCGCACCGCAGCAAGCCCCAGCAAGTGGGCGCTGCAGCGAGGCGCTTTTGGTGAGCACGGGTAAGGCTTCGGTGGAGGCTACGACCCGGAGCGACCTGAAACTCGTGTTGGTCTGTGTTTCTGCAGGACCTGCTCAGCCTTGCCCACCGAGAGCAGTGCTTCCAGCGTGTTTCGCAGAGGCTTGCAGCAAGGGGGGCCTGGCAGCTCTGGTGTGCCGGATGTCCGCAGCATCGTGTAGTTTAGGGTTTCAGGGTTTCGGGTATTAGAGTTTAGGGTTTTAGAGTTTAGGGTTACAGGGTTTAGGGGGTTTCAGGTTTTAGGGTTTCTGGGTTTGGGGTTTTCAGGTTTAAGCTTCTGAAGTTTTAGGGTTCAGGTTTAGTAAACGTTGTGTATGCATTTAAACAGCAGGTCGGCAACTGGCTAGCAACCCATTAATGCTTTTGTTTCCGTTTGGAGGGTTGTATGTTGGCGTTCAGTGTCCGTGCGAATCCACACGGACAGTGTGCGAATCCATGGCGCCCGATTCCTGCACTCTCAGTAGCTCCGGTGCGCTAATCCTCCGCACCAGTGCGCTAATCCTCGCCCGTGCGCGATTCGCCAGCGCGTGAATCTGTCTTCCCAGTGGTCTTTCCAGTCGTTGAATTGGTGCTTCCAGTACACGAAGCTGTCCTGTACTTGAAAGAGAGCATTTTGCCAATTGTGAAATTCAATCATCTGCTGTCGGTGGCCTGCAATGCCAGACACAATGACAGGACTTCCGGCGCAGAAGGGGCTCAACTCAAAGGGCTGCTGCAGGAGAACGGCCGCATCCTGAGCCAGGCTCTCAGTTCCAGGCAGGGTGCAGCTTCGTCGTTGGGTCGTTGGGTCGTCGTTACGTTCAGAGACAAGGTGGACTTCTGGAGGCCAACGGATGCCCTGTGCTCCTCGGTCCAGGTGAGTTCGCAAACCCACCGTCGTCAGAGACTGAGCTGTTCCCCGAGCTTGCCCGTTTAGATATCAGACCATCTGGCTCTAAGGCCATTTCCCGACACCATCCTGCTCCAGCTCCACATCATTTGGTACGCCAAGCTTGTGGTGCTTATGCTTTCAGCTCGTGTGTGGGATTGCGGCTTCGAAGCTCAGGCGCTCCGTGGGTGGAGGTGCCCCCGGTGCTACCGGGCTTGGACAACCAGCGCAAAGCCCTGTGTTTCACTCTGCCTGCAGCCGAGCACCAGCTGCACCGGCTTTGCTTAGGGCCACCTGGTTGTGCCTGTCTGATCGGGTCAGGCGAGCCCTGGAGGTGTGGGCGGTGCAGGCCTCAGATTCCGTCGCAAGTGCACTCGAGGGCTTCTTGCCGAAAGGCTCAAAAGCGGAGCTGCAGCTCTGGATGCAGGCAATGTCCGAGGCCAAGCTTCTTCTCCTGGCCTGTTGACTTTCCTCGCTTGTCTTACCCTTTCTCAGATGTTTTCAGGTCTGCCCACTTCAATTCTCTCGATGACGCTTTCTGGAGCTGGTGCAGCGACCCCAGCTGGAAACGACCTCGGAAGTTCTGGGATGGCTGTCGTCCTTGGGACCGAGGTGGGAACATGTCTGGCCGGATGTCACAGTCCACCTTCATGCGAGCAATGCGAGAGATCAACTACCAGGGTGATGCCAAGCTGGTGTGGGCCTGGCCCCCATGGGTTCTGATTCCCACGACCTCTACAGCGTGAACGTTGCTGGGACATGCACAGGACACGCTGAATCGGGGTGTGCCAGGCTTCATTAGCCAGGAGGACGGACATGCATCTGAATTCGGTGGCCACTCGACGTCACTCAAGGGTCCCGCTCAGACTTTGAGGACTTCGCGAGACCTGAGTTGGAGGCGACCTTTGCTCAGGCTGGCGGTAAGTGCTCCAGGCCGTGGCGACTCTGCAATGCGAGGCTGCTAAACCCGGCAGGTCCTGCAGCCAGAGGAAGGCGAGGAAGCAAGGCACACGGAGTGCGCGGTTCCATTCGACTCCCCCATTCGGGCCCGACTTGTTGCCTGTGCACAGGAACTTCGTGGCCGGCGCAGAGGCCGCTGACGAAGCTGACGGAGAAGTTGTTGAGGTGCGGGACTCGGTCGAGAGTTTGCATTGTGCAGCTTTTTGCAATTAACTGAGGATACAGCCGAGGACTCCAGCAGGGCAGGGGAAGGGCAACGTCTTCCGATCCAAATGTCCAATCCTGTGAGGACCAGCAGGGTGCAGACGGTGCAGATGACCAGGTGCTTCAAGAGAGCCATTGTATGATTGGGCTTCAGAATTCCGCGTGCAGCGCAGGCTGCTGCAGAGACCGAGTCGATTTCCTTTGTTGTGCTGCCACTCGCAGACGAAGGCATCCTTTTGACTCGACAGCAATGCGTTGCACACTGAGCCGTGGAGGAGATATCGATCTGGCCCAAGCCTGTCGGCTCGCTGGCGACGAGGTCTCCGGAGCTTTGCGTTCAGATTCCTGGAGCCTGGTGCCGGTATATGCAGGAGCCACGTTTGTCCGGTGCTAGCGAAGAGA
This sequence comes from Symbiodinium sp. clade A Y106, assembly GCA_003297005.1. Classification (NCBI taxonomy): domain Eukaryota; class Dinophyceae; order Suessiales; family Symbiodiniaceae; genus Symbiodinium; species Symbiodinium sp. clade A. The sequence goes on along the minus strand of BGNK01001477.1, from coordinate 92,044 downwards.
GGCTGCGGATGCTCAGCGAGGACTCGTCCCGACGAAGCTAAGCAGCTGCATGACATTGCATGACATGACAGGACGTCCGCAGGCAGCAAGACCTCCAAGAAAACGGGGCCACGAGCGCGGCCCGTCTTGCTCTGGACCCAGTGCGACATTTCCGTGTCTCTACGAGCGGTGACGCAAGACCTTTAGGTAACGGCAGCCGCAGCAGCTGCTGCTGCGGCAGCATCATCACTGGTTTCGGCGGAGGCGCCATGCTGGTAGAGCCATAAAGACAGCAACATGTAAGCCCTTGGGCTTGGCAGGCCTTGCAGATTGGTGACTTGCAATCCTTCCCGCTGCTTCCAGATTTGCCAGTCTTCTCCGACTTCAAGAAGGCAAAGGCTGCACTTCTGCAAATTCGAGCTGCGGCCGCCATGTTCGAGGAAAGCGTGGAGTTTGGTGACGAGGCCGAGGCCCCTCTCGAGATGTCCGACTGAAGCCAGGAAAGCATATACGGGCCTTTGGCAAGGCCATGGATTCCATGGATGCCGTCAGCTGCCTGCTTTCTGAACTCTCAGTGCACGAGCTGCCGACGCCCACCACAAGCCGCGGGCTGAGCGAAGAAACAGCGACGAAGGACTTGCTCAGAAAGCAGGTATCGTCTTGCAGCTTCTGCTGTGCAGCTCTTCAGTGTTGCCGTTGGGTGCAGGTGTGGACACACGTGTCGTCATGAGCGATGGCTCGGAGTGTCGAGCATGGCTTCAAACCAACGTGGTTGCCACTCGGTTGCATCCGCTGTGCCACTGTCCCGACCTTTTCCAGACCTGAAGAGCGAGGATTCTCCGCAGGAGAACCACCTCCAGCAGGCCCCACGGGGTCGCAATGCTAGGTTCTAGATGGACGTTGCGTGGCATGAATGCCGGTTGCCGCTTCAGCCAGGCATCCGAGTCACCAGTCCTCGTGCTGGAAGTTTGGGCTGCTGCCCAAGAGTGTTTGCAACCTCAAGCCAACGCTGCTGATAGCGGACCGGCATTAAAAAGGACGCCACGCATCAATACATCAAACGCAGTCAACATACCAGAAGTGGTCAAGTGGTTCTGTTCCTCTTGCCAACACACCGCACCGCATCCGTCGACATCGACACATCAAAGCCGGGTTGTCCGGGCTCTGTCCAGGGCCACCGTGCCTGCCTCCCTCAAGTTGGGGGTTGAGTCTGGGCTACTCTGCGAGCCTGTCCGGGTGGCAGTTCGTCTGTCCGCCGTGGATATTCATAGCCGCCGTCCTTTTCTGTTGTGACGCTGAATAGAGATGCTTGCTCCGTCGGGCTTTGTCCGGCTTTCGATTTCTTCTCTGTCTTGCGCCTGCCAGCTGCTCGCGCCGACCGGACGGTCCAGTTTTCACTTCAGAAATCCGGCCCGGTTTCTTGTCCTTTTTTGTCGGGAAAGCCAACTGTCTAACTTAACAGTATCTTTAAGCAGGTTAGGCAACGGGTCTGTGCCCCTGGGTTTCCATTCTTGCAGTGGTTTCGTCATTATGCACATGTCTGAGTGCGTCCATCGATCGTAGTAGCCAGAGTATTGGTAACACTTCCGAGGTTCTGCACGAGAGTGTGGAGCTCAATGCCAATGGTGCTGGTAACCTTCGAGATACTTTCGCAAGTTGCCATGTCGCATTGTCTAGCTTTTTGTCGTGTGAATCAGGCACAAATGCCTCACTGCTTATATCCCAGGCCGCCGGAAGCAGTTTCAAAACATCACATCACAACACTAGGAGAGGTGTGCAGTCTGCATAAGGCATCAGACACACAGGACTGCATCTGCCAGGTGAACTGCTCGTGCATCGTCGAAGTGCTGCAGTGATTCCGGCAAATTGCAGACCGCCCCGAGATTGTTGGGATTTCGATTTTTCGCACCAGGCACGGAGTCTTGTCAGCATCCGACCTGGCCTTCGAGATAACTTTCAAACCTGGTCAGTTGCCCGGTTCAATCCTTCGTGGAAGAGTCAGTGCCTCGCCAATCTTGTGACTGGCACGAAGGCGCTGACCTTCTTCAGAGTGATCCTCAATCATGGGCAATTGCAAAGACTGTAAATGCCCGAGAAGGCGCGGCATCCGCGGTCGTGTATGTGCGTTCCGCATCTCGGGTAATGGCAGGGCGTCAGCGGCCAAGCGATCTGTCCTCGGCTTATCCTCGGTGGAGACCAGAGCAGTCAGAGCAGTTTCTTTCTTTCTTTCTTCCGCTTTCGGTGTACTAGGCGGGAGCGCATCCTGCTTGACAATGATGTGCGGCGGCAAACATCGATTTTCAGCGTGTTGCAGAAGGCGCCGTAGGTCTGCCGCCCTAGCTGGAGCCTTCGTTGTACGAGCAGACTGCTTTTGCAGGAGTCCTCGCTGCCAACGTTTGCAGCGGGACTCGCAGGACCTGGGGGAGCAAGCGGCAACGTTCAACTGCGAGACACTTTTTCATTGTGTTGCAATCAACTCGGGCGCCCGAAAAGCCCTGGACACTGGTGTCGGATCGCCTCAGCGAATGAGTGTTGCAATGCCGAAGGACAGCAGGTTTCACTGCGGTGTTCTTTCGCACAAGCACCCTCATGGAGCAGATTGGAGGCAGCCGGCAGCTGCGTGGTCAAGAGCTGTTTTGATGCAGGTGCGCAGGCTGTAGGTTCTGCTCCTGTCGAGGCAGTACACTTCTTTGACGAGCTTCGAATTCTGAGCCGCTTTGCAGGGCCAGCGTGCAAAAAGCTGTGCCTGCGTTGCCTGAGTTACGGATGAACTCACGCCGATCCGGCACAAACTTCGGAGCAAACTTTTGGGAAGAAAGTTAAAGCTTGTCGATCCGCGACAGCCTTTCAGAAAGGGCCAGGGTTTGCTATGAGCTGCCAAGCCAGCCCGCTTGTCTCGCCTTGTCCAAAGCCAAAGCACTCTCAGACCCCGCAAGAAAGCCCGCATGGTACGAATCTTGCTCCTTGACCAGCACTGCCTGCGACAAATAAGCGGCAGAGTCAGTAGAGTTGGGCACTCACCACAAAAACGTTGATGTGAGAACAAGCAGTGCATGAACGTTTGTACGGGAAAGTGCTGGTTGCAGCAAGGGCCATGGTAGTCGGCTCTTTGCAAAGCATTGAACGGGTGAGCTTCAAGTGAGTTGGGCCGGGTTATCTCCTCGGCGCGCTGGTTCAGAGACTGTTCTGTAAGGCGAATCGGTCGACGCCAATGGAGTACGCAGCAATGGTCCCTTCACTTTGGCCACCCTGCGCGGAGGGCGGACATGAGAGTATCACTCCTGTCACTCCTGGTGGGTGTGCAGGTCTGGGATGTTCGCGGAGAGTCTCCGAAAGGCTTCGTGTGGATGAGCCAAGGCTTCGGTTTGCCCCCTACTTGGCTCTCAGCGATTCCGGAGATGCCGGAGACCTGGCTGGTCTGGGGAAGCTTTGGGCTTTGCGACCGGACGCTGGAGAAAGGGCCTCGCTTCCTCCACGTCTGTCTACCCGAAGTCGATTGGTCTTTCGGACGCTCCGTCCGAGGCAACATGACCTACACTCCAGGTGGGATTTTCATCGAAGGAGCTGCTTGTGGTCCTAGGGTAGACGTTCGACTCACAAAAAGTGGGGGAACAGCAGAAGGGCGGTCTCTGTTTGCGTGTCCTTCTGCAGGCCGCAATCTGCTTTACCAGCACGCTCTTCAGCTGGAGCTGGACGAAAGCATGCGCTTTCTGTACTTCATCCTGGCAGATGACAGTGGAGAGTTTATCTTCCGAAATTGCTCCCCTCTGTCTTGTGGGAACAGCGATGTTCTGCCTGCGGCTTTTGAGTCTCCTGCTTCTTTTTTCCACCGACTACTGGTTTCAGACATGCCGGCCATTGCAACGCCAGTTTTCGGCATTGATGATGCAGACTGTGTGGGCGCCGCTGATATGCGTGTTTGCACGTCTACCATCGATCACAAGGTGCCCAATGTTGAATGCTTGCACTTTCAAGAGCAGAGTAAACACCAACAGCCCAAACATTAATTCCTGCCCAGCCAATAAACCCGAGCCTGCCTTGATCAAGGTGATAGCATTGCACTGGTCGGTACATCCAGCACTGTTGCCGTATGAGGAGAGCTTCGAGCAAATCTCATTGTTTGCGTCGCAGTGCATCGTGAATGAGCTGGCAGATGCATCTTTCCGGGGGTATTCGGTGCACTACCGAATGTTCCAACGGCCAACCACCTCCAAGTCATCGTTCCCATCCATGCGTCCTCACTACGTTCGAAGTTTAGAGCCTTGCTTGCCACAGGTCCTATCGAACGGATCCTTTGCGGACAGCGCCGTGGTGAAGTGGCTGCGTCCGCAGTTGCGTGCTTGTGCTACAGAACGGCTTGGTCCGTCCTTCCTGCTTCAGTCAGAGTGCGAACCTGGCTCTTCCCCGAATGAGAGGTGCAATCTGCCGAAACGCCCCTTCGACTACAGAGAAGTGGTCTGTGCCTCTCCGTGGGCAAAACGGGAAGACTGTCACGGCCAGGGCAGAGCTTCGGAGGGGAAGTTCCGGCCTCCCCGTCCCTCAGGCGTGCACCACGTGCTGCGTTTGCAGCGCTCTTTCGGGGCAGGTGCACCTAGAGCTCCGTCTAAAGCGAGTGGCTCCTGTGCGAGCGGGAGCGGCTGCCTGTCAAACCCCAGCTGCGCTTTGGAGCTGCTTTGTGCAGCTGGGATGCAGAACTTCAGCCGACTCCTGGACGCCCGCACTCAAAGTCTCGACTCGAGTTTGGACTTGCTGGACTCCTTGGCTGAGTGCTGGAAAGTTGCCGAGCCGCATCTACAAAGACTGCTGCAAGTGGAGCGGCACGAGGTGGATCACGAGTGTGATGCTTGTGTGGCCGTTCTGCTGGGTGCATATGTAGATCCCAAGTTTCTGTCTGCTGGCCTGAGCACAACTGCAGAAAATGTGACAACACGACAGTCTTTCTGGAACTGGTGGTGGTGCGTCGTGGCCTTCCTCCACCGGTCACAGATTCGACTCTTTGCTTCTGGTTCGGTCGCGCCCTTCGACATGCTGCTGTTTCTGACAGAGAAGCTTCTCCCCGCAGAGAGGAGGCATGGCCACAAGCTGAAAGCACACGTTGCATGAGCACGCAGAGCAAAGAACTTTCTGTCAGGCCCGGAATTGATGCATTTTCCACCGCAGATGCCTTGGAACAGCTGGTGTCGGTGGAGCGGCCTTTCGCAGTTAACGAACCCGCATCGAAGTGCCTGGGCTGTATCGGATGCATCGAACCTCCCTCAATACCTGGGTGTACAGTTCTTTCACGTATTTGAGATATGTAGGGTATTTCCTGAAGCAGACGAAGGTGCCTCATGGGGCTGGCCGTCCGGCATCTCTCGGATGCGCTGCAGGACCGGGACCGGGCGCTCTTGACACAGTCACAGCCAAATCACCGGCACAGACAGCGGTCCTGTTCGCAAGGACGTGCGGTGGGCTGCGGGTCATGTTTTTGCTGCCCAGCATTACCTGGCCCATTGTGACCTCCTGGAGCTTGCGCATCCCATGTCGGCATACGTCTGGCACCTGTTTGCATCCGTGGGGCGCAGGTGCATGAACACCCGATATATGCAGCATCCAACTCCCCCAGAATGCGGTAGCAGATTCCGGCTTGTTCGGAGGTTTCGGGCCAAACGCCCACATAAACTTGCCCCAAGAATCCAGCGGACAAGTGTTCATCGGACGACAGAGATCCTGAGCAGTCGGTTGTAGAAATGTGCGGTGCTGTGGCTTACAACAACTTGCACATCTCTTCTCTGTATCAGCGAACTTCAGCTGGTAGATGCAGCGCAGTGTGAGCTGCCTTCTGCTCTGCAGCCTTTTCGTAGCAAAGTGTTTGCACCACACGAAAGACTGACGGTCCTGACAATTGTGCCCAGCTCTTGCAGCGTTTTTTGATCCCACCACTGCCATGAGCTGACACGTCCCGGTCGTTCATGGACACCACGCCCAGGCAGTGAGTATTACTGCACCGATGAAACTCGGAGAGCATCCCCCTTGACAGGCGCAGCACCCGCTTGCAGGCTGCTTTGCAGGAGGGCAGGTCCGGTTTCAGGCGATGGGGGCATCGCAGCTCGCGTGCTACGGCGTGCTGTTGCGGATTCCCTTTCGCCTGCTGCTAGTCCTATTCTGGAAAGCGCAAGCGCGGCCCACACAAGTGCTCCCAAGCAGACGCGGCCTGAGCGCTGAGAGACTTGTAGTCATTGTAGTCCTCCTGGTCTTCTCCGATGCTTCCAGGTGTGGTGCATGTCTGCTTGATGTCGACACAGCCAGCACTGCCCTCAGCTTCCAGAACGTAGCAGAGTTGACGATTCCGGGCACACGATTTCCTCTATCAGGCAAAGAGGGTGAGTTCGTTGCCGTGCTGGACTCCTGCAACCCAACGCACTTCTTTCATGTGAGGTCGTCTGACTATTCACATGGCAGTGCAGTGTCTGTATTGTCATTGCCATTGATCTCTCCGCCAGCCTGCAGATTGATGCGCAGGTGCATCTCAACCTGGGCAGAGCAGGAGAACACATGCCCATTGCAGCGCTCTCACTTGTGGACTTGTGGAAGGTGTCTAGCAGCAGAGGGCGCCTGAGTACAGGCTCACATCCGAGGTGCAAGAACAGGTTTTCCCGAGTTGGCGTGTACGGCGTTAACGGCGACTTGCGACGTGGCGGCCTTAGGGGCGTTTTCAGAGCCGACTTGGCCTTGCTTGGATGTTGCTTTTTGCTTTCCGAGGCATCATTACCGCAGAAGAAAAAGATCAGAATTCAGAAGGCCGGATGCCGCCCGTGCTTCATCTTCGGCATTGCTGGCATGACAAGCATGCCGTGGGCTTCTTCATTTCGCAGGAGAGACGAGTGCTGAATTTGAAGATCACGTGTGCAGCATCTGCCGTGGGCTTGGCCAATGAAAGCATTTCCGTGGAAACCGATTCGCCGACCGCCAGGCAAGCGACCAGGCGGGGATGACGCTCTCCTCCTGTGCGATGGACGCAATGGTCGCTGTCGTGCGGCTTGGCAGTGATGAAGTAGTCAGGTAGGTCGTTCTACCGCCCGACAGTGTTTGCAGCATTGCTTCTGGACCTTCCCCTTCGTCGCGCAAAGACGTGCCTCGCAATGTCTGAGGGGGCTGCCCACTTTTACTGTCTCGGCCTGCCATGCACTTGGCGGCCCAGCGGTGCAAGCACGTTCTCCGAAGTCGCTCGACTCACACGGCTTTCAGGCCCGGTGTGCCAGAAGGAGACTGGCCGGGAGCTGAGTGCGGAAACCGGCAAGAAACGAGCACCCCTCGATTCTGTGAGGTTTTGTGCCGAGTGCCAGGACAGGCATCTCGGGGAGCAATCGGCGTGATGGAACGTTTTTGTGACTGTCCTGCCAGGAGTTTCCGTTGTCGGAGTTCGTGCAAGATGCAGTAGAGGATAACCAGAAGCCTCTCGGTGCGAATTTGAAGGAAGTCGCGCCAGAAAGCAAAAGCAGCGCAGCGAAGAGATCTCCCTCGCAATCGCCGACAGCAAACAGAAAGCCAACCCCCAAGAAGTCCAAGTCCGGGAGTTGCAGAGATCACGAGACGGCAGACACGGCAGACACAGCCGAGCAAGACCATGTTCTGAGAAGCTCTTCCTCGAAGAGACCTCCGTCGGATGCTCCGTCGACTCTCGGCTCCAACCCCACTCCGGACACTCCTGCGGTTCCCAAGTGGATCTACCGAAAAGGACCCTGCTTGTTTGTGGATCTGGGTGGTCGTCGCATCAAAGATTCTGCAGCTGCAACAGTGGCCAAGTTTCTCCAATCAGTGTTGGAGAGGGTGAGGGAGGTCGCTTTGGACCTTTGCTTGCTACTTGCTGGAAATCGCTTGGGCAGAAGTGGCCTCGAAGCCTTCCTGAATGTTGCGAAAGAGACAGGACATCACGTGTCATGCCTAGATGTGGAGCGCAACCGACTCGACCCAGATGCAATGCAGTGGCTGGCAGAGTGGTTGACAAGGCAGCGAAGGGGTCCGCCGCAGAAGATTCTGCTCTCTTACAATCGTAGCATCGGCGATGAAGCGGCCAAAGACTTTCTGCAGCTATTAGGTCGGTCGCAGTCAGGAAGAGAGATCCCCCTTTGGATTGAAGCGAGGTTCGTGGGCATAAAGGACATCGATACGCTTTTGGATGCACTTTCTGTGGACATCAACCTTTGCATGGCTCTGGACAGCGACGCCTGCTGTCCAGGCCACTGCGGGAACATGTGAGTTTCAGGGTTTTCGAGGTTAGTTTCGGTTCTGCGTTTCGGGGCGGAGTTTCGGAACATGGTCCGGGACAGTTTCGGATGAGGACATGGTCAGTTTCGGTATCACGCCAGGGTCAGTTTGAGGCCCAGGCCTGCAAGAATCGGACTGAAACTGCCCACATCGCCCCCCGAAGCTGACAGACCCGTCCCGAAACTGACTCCCGCTGACTATCCTCCTCTGATCCGTAACCCTCGGCAGCCGATCCGGAACTAGAACCCCGAAGCTATGGGCAGCCAGGCCGCTGCGCCTCACACTCTGCCAATGAACCCGGACCGCATCTGCACCTTCCCGGGATACTTGATCAGCACTCGAACTCCGAACTGATCCCTGTCGTGCAAGAGACCTCGAAGGCCAAGACTTGGAAACGCTCTTTGTCCGAAGCGCGAGCTTCGCAGGAGGGGGAGCGTGCCAGGCCTTCCAGAGAACCTGAGGAGCCAGGAGACAGCCAAGCCAGCCAAGCGAGCCAAGTAGAGGCCGAATTACTGGAGTCGCTGGAGCAAGAGCGTGCTCAGCGAAAAGCGTGGGCAAACTCCTTGGGGAGGTCCGTTGCGGCGGAGATGCCAAGCCAGGTCCAGGACCTTCCAGCACCCGCCCCGAGCTATGGGTTGTGGGACCTGGTTCGAGCAGAGCAGCGGAAGAAGCGTCGATCCGTGGGGCACATGGGATCTTAAGCTTACGATCCGTTCATTTAAATTTGCATCAACGACATGGACGCCGCGACGTCGAGTGCCCGATCATTCCGGCAAGGTAAGGCCTCTGCTGTCGCTTTATTTTGCAAGCGAGACAGAACCTTGGTTGTCCGGGTGGCACACTTTTGCGACACTGGGACCCTCACGATGCGGATGCCGTGCTGCCATGTGCTGCCCGAAGCCCCTATCAAGGCAGCTGCCCCAGCTTCATCTTGGGTCACCTCACCATAAAGGCTCCAACCGTGCTTTGCAGGAACAGCGTCAAGTCATCCAACAATACGGGACATCACAGGTGTGCAAACAGCCTGTGACCTTCAGCTCGTTGACGATTGGATGTGAGGGCTCCCGCATGCTCGTGCTCCTGCTGGGTGCTGGGCACTGGTTCAGCAGCATCAAGATTTTAGTGAGGGTGCAAGACGCTGCGCTTGACAAAAGTCTGCGTGCAGGGGACAGCAGGAAGAAGACGAAGTCAGTGCGTCTTGCTTGTACAGTAGTTCAGTGATCAGCTTTGCACCGCTGCGTTGTGCATCAAGCTTGCATTGATTTGATGTGTCTGAGCTATGGGGAAGCGGTCGAAAGAGTGTGCGGAAGAAGAGGTAGATGAGGAGGCCAACGAAACGTCACGTCACGATAGAAGAAGAATTAGGGATCGGTTCCATCCATGAATCAGCTCGATTCGGTGCATGGAGGGGCAGCCGACGAAGAAGCTTCAGACTGAGCCGCCCGAGTATGAGGAGCCTCCCCCTGCCCCCCGTAAAAAGAGGCGGAACTGGTGCCCGTCTCCTTGCTTTGGTCGAGGACCCTGCTCTCGACAACGATGAAGTCCGCCACCGAGCGGCTTTCCTTTTTTCTGCAAGGCATTGTATGGTGCATGTGCAACGATGAGGGAGAGCCAACGGAGTTTTCGGTGTCCATCGGTGGGCTCAGCTTCGAAACAAAGCGAAAGGCTTTGCGCAAGGCAGGCACGGACGAAATCGTTCGGTGGTCAGTTTGTGTCCCTCCATTGGCCGTGATGTGTCAGGCTTGTGCGAAGTTCGGGGAGGTGGTGACCGTAAGAAGATGGGTGCGGGGAGCTCCTCGGCGAGCCGACGTTTCCTTCTCCTCAGCGGAAGAGATGGAAGCCGCCATCCAAGGAATGGAGGGCAAGGACTCGGCTGTGTAATTCTGTCGTTTCCGAGATTTCCGAGACAGTTTGAGTCTCAAACATGCGGCTAAAGACCAGCTGATGCTTTCCGAGGAGATAGACGGACGAACCGTCAAGGTCAAAGCTACTCCAAAGGAGGAAGAAGCTGCAGGCAAAAAGAAAGGGAAGGGTAAAGGCAAAGGAGGCAAGGGAAAGGGCAAAGGCAAGGGCAAGAGCAAGGGGAAAGGTGGAGGAAAGGGAAGAGGCGGCTGAACCGCCACCGTGTCGAGAGAGCCCTCGAATTTCCATCCATCGCGCCGGCCAAGCAGCACCAGATCTGAGATCTTCCAGATCGCGACGACTCTGGCTGAGATTCTGAGTCTCAGTTCTGCCAGAAGAACTCCAGGGCTTGGGACCTGTGCCCTGCAAAGCAGGATGCCCTCCGGTCCTAGAAGGAAGCTTCGACATGTCTTTCTGTGACTGTGAAAAACTTGACTAAGTTGGGGCTTCGTCTGTTCATGTCCCTGCTTATGAGACGCTCCGTGGACGAATTCGGCTCAAGCCTTTCAGCCTTTCCTGATTTGGTAGGGCCGTTCGTTTTGTCAGAACGTGAGTGTAGGTCGCTTCGCTTCGGAGCCTGGTTATCTTCGACGGGTTTCCTGCGTTGCCCTTGCCTTTGTTACAGGAAGTCACGGGCATGTCAGCTATTAGATGCTATTAGCCTCGCCTTAGTGCCTCTAGGAAGCACGCAGAGCCAATGATCAGCCGTCCAGATGAGCCACACGCAGGCGGGATTCACACGTTTCGGCTGCAGTGCACTTTCCCCCTGGAAAATAGATTTAAACCAGGAACATGTTACCTTAGGGAACCGGCTCGAGTTCACACGTTTCTGCTGCAGCGCAGTCTTCCCGCGTAAGTCGTTGAGTTGGACCTGGCGTGTTCCTGGAAGTTTAGGTCTGGGACATTGACGAGGAGAAGCTTCTGCGGCATTTCTGCCTGGAGGATGAATGCAAGGAGGCAGGAAGGTCGCCGTCTTGCTTTCCATGTGCAAGGTAGGCAGATGCGGGCAGGTGCTTTCATGGTTTGAAGAAAAGGGCTACAAGCGTCCGGAGGCCAGGAGGCGGCATGTTTCGGCCAGCTGAGCCTTGACTGCTCTGGTCAGGTTTTTTCCGAACGTGTGGCTCTCTCCAAAAGCCGCCTGGTCATGCTTCGCACTTTCGGGGGTTTGGATCGATCCAGTTCCTTGGTCCTTGCTTGTGCCAGGCCTGCGTGAGGCCAGCAATGAGCGCGTCAAGGAAGCGGACATCCGGGAAGCCATGTGGAGATGCTCAGCTTCGCGATCCCTCCAGCACTTCATCGCTAGCCTTTGCGGTCTCAGGATGCTCGCGCTTTGCAGCCTGCACTGCCTGGATTTCAACAAGGTCCGGCCCGAGTAAATGCCTTTTGCAGCCAAACTTCTCGCGGCGAGGGTCAGTCAGTGCTGCACTCTGAAGACGAGAAGACGGAGGCTTTGAGCGTCTTTGAGCATGAGTACGTTGCCTCGTGGTAAACGAAGGAGTGCGTTGCGCTTAAGCGAGGCATCGGATGCAATTCTCCCTCTCCTGAGCAACCTAAGGCTTCGGGGCAAACATGGGCTTCGTCATTGATTGTTGACATGTGCTGCGTGATAGTTACATCTTCTTGAAGCGCAACGACTCGCACAACTCCGTCCGGGCGGCCACCTTGGGACTCACCTATTGTGACAGGCAGATTCTTCGTCTTTGCAGCAAAGTAGTTGCATGAGTTCCTGTCACGCCATGATGTCAGGAAGCCTGGCGCCCCAGCTCCCATGCGGGCCAAGCTTCTATTCCGCCGAGGTCCCTGTGCGTAGTCCGCGGATGCCACCTGACTGTACGATTGTACTGAGCCGCTTTTTGCCTTTGACCTGCACCAGGTCTTGGAAGATGCACGGAACCAAGTGTACGACATTGTGGGCAGAAGTGCATCGACTCGGCGTTCTGCTCAGAAGCCATGAGTTCTGAGGCCAAGCGAAAGACTTCGAAGATGCTTCTGCGGACTTCATCGGTGCAGCGAGGCTCCAGTTGTTGCACGGTCGCTTCGGACTGCGCAGGATGCGCATACCAGCAGAACCCTAACCACTTGCATGACCAATCTTGCCACCGTGAAGCGACAGATGAGCTTGAACAGGATCATGCCAGACGATCGCGAGATTCGGAATGCACTGGAGGAGTGCAAGGTCCATGTTGTACTCGCTCGAAGCAAATGTATCGGCACTCGTGCTTCCTCGGCGAGGCAGCTGCCCGTAAGCAAAGCAGCGACTCTCACAGCAAGCTTGGTACTCATGTGTGCGCATGTCACAGACGGAGACTTCGCTTTTCTTGGAACGGCCTGGGAGCGATGAGGTGGAGAGGAACGATGACAACGGGTACTGACAAACTGAAGGCTTTGTGGATCTTCTGGCGTGCAGCTACAGATTGGGTCGCGAAGTGCAGAACAGGCTTCCGCACGAAGGTTCTGCAAAAGGGCACGGCGACAAATGCGTGAGGCAAGCATCTCAGCATCTTCGGGGAGGATCGCATAGGAAAATTCCGGAAAGAAGTGGTGGTTCAGGCAATGGCAGGCATGGCCGAACCCTTGTTGGCCCGCTCCTCACGAAACGTTGCGAAGCTCGGGAACTTGAACTCCTCTGCAAGCCTGGTGAACCTGAGTTTCTGGCCATTGTCCTGCTTGCACCTTTGACGGACTCTGAGAATCCTGCTGTGTTCGCGCGACAGCTGCTGACCAGACTGCAATTTCGCATAACTGTCTGCTGCATGGTTTTGCCAAGGATCGCCGGTGCGGTGAATTTCCTTCTGAGGTGGCTGAAGGGTAAAGGTAGGTAGGAAGGCCACGCCATCCGATTCGAGACGGGCCTGTGTCAGCCTTCTACATGTAGTCCAATCCTCTCCGAGCACCCGCGCCAGGAGGGACACCACGGTTCGGGGGCCGTTCGGGAGCGAAGGTGCTGAGATGCACTTCGGCCCAGTCGACATAGCGAGACCTGGCGACCGAGCTGCTATGAACACGAGCACTCTGCGTGGGACACTCTTGGACCTGGAGTGCTTCCTGCCGGTCGAGCATTCGAGCTCTGTGTGTGCATTCGGATTCGAGGGCAAAACCAGTGAAGAGGAATGCGACATCCTTTGCACTGCATTAATGGCGGCTTTGAGCTTGCCTAGCGCTTGTCCTCCTGTCTTCGAATTGGCTCATAGCCAAATACTTTCGATTCCAAGCTACAAGGGATAGATCACACAGTCGGACTTGGTAGACCACGCATCCAGCAGACACGGCTGCTGTGCAAGTTGTGCAAGATGTTGTGATCCCCGTTTGGGCATCGAAGGCGCCCAAGGGGAGACTGCCAAGCCTGGAGCAGAGCGCCGTGCGGTGTCCGTTTTGTCCCCGTGCAGGAGTAAGGCCCATGGGCCGCGGGAAGCCTCGCAGGGAGCGCTTTGAAGCCCTTTTCCGGTCCTTTCACTTCGGTTAGCGGAGGGGGGCGAATATGCGCGCAGGAAAAGCCTGAGGCTCCTGTCGGCGGGCCGGAGCTTGGCACCCGGAGAACAGACAGGGGCCCCCTTCGTCTTTTAGGGATGTGATGTGCCGAGGCTTGCAGATTCCGATGTCGAGGAAGCGGACATCGAGGCATTGGCGAGGCAGCACCGGCAGAGCAGTCCAGTGCGGCTGATGGCAAACGTCCCGCTCGCGTCCAGATCCAAGCTGAGAGCGGGGGAGTTCATCCTCGGCGAGGAGCCGAAGCCGACCCAGGCCCCCGTAGCTGCAACCGCTGTCACTGCGTGCTACTACGTGCGCCGCTGTTTACCCGACAGGATGAATCTGCAGAGGTGCAGGCTCTCCCCGTGTTTCCGAAGAGTGAGGGATTTCCCGTGTTGTGGTGACCTGGTGGTGCTCGGAACTTCATGTTAGGGCGTCAGGGTCCCTGTCTTCAGCTTCCCATGCCTCGGCCCGGAGCTCCATGTCCCGAGCCGTCAGGACACCGCAAAGCGAGGTGTTTGCCTGGCACCGCTGCTTTTGCAGCGGCTGAGCGAAATAGAGTACAAGGCCAGGGAGAAGAGCGGAAGACCTGAGAGCTCCTCCTCCTCCTCTTCGTCTGAGTCTTGGTTCATCATGTTCATCATCGTCATCATCTTGTTCATCCTCATTCTCATCTCTGCATCTTTACCTTCAGCATCAGCACCCAAGCCAACGAGCGTAGTTGAGATCATTCGAGTTAGACCGGTTATTGTAGAGCAAGCAGATGGTGGCAGGAACAGTGGAAATGTTACTTGCAGCACGTAGAGCCCAACAGCAAGGTCGACAAAGCAAGCTTTTGCCTTGCAAAGGTGCCCGAGGGTGCGAAGCGCGTCCCTTGGATCGCCGGCACCCTGGACACTTGCCAAAGAAAAAGTAGTTGCAGCGGACGGTTTTGCTCAGGACACCATGGCCATAGATGGACAGAACAATCTGCCGAAAGGGGTCAAGCACTTATTGCGGCTCTGGATGGTAGTGATCACTCTGCTGCAGGCTTTCTGCAATTTGCTGTTGCATCCGAGTCGAACCGACTGCAAGAGTTTGGTGATCAAGGTCACTGCCAAAGATGGCGTGAAACTGGAAAGTGCCTTCCTAGGCAATGCAATGGGCAGTGTGGTCCTGTAGTAGTTCGGAGTTGCTTCGACAAGCTGTGTGCTTTTGGCCGCAATCTGGTGTCCACCGTTTTCGGCTTGCCTAGGAACTTGAAAGGGCCAGGGGTACGGGTAGTCTAAACTGAGAGCTTACGGCTTATGGCATAGGGCAGGGCCAGGGCAGCAGAGGGGTAGAGTTTCTCGGGCGGCAGGCATGGCTGCAGAAGCAGCTGCCGAAGGCTACCGCAGGCCTGTTGCAAGGGTTCACAGCCTGCTCGGCCTGCCGCGAAGTGTCTGAAAGCATGGCTCTGCTTGGTTTTCTCGTAGCTCTGTCAGGTTGCGGGTCATGAAGATCCCCTGCACGAGACCGAATGACTTCTATGCCGAGATGATGCGGTGCGAGCCTGACCGATCTCAGTTTGGCTGTGCTCGCCGGATCGTTTTCTGTTTCAGCAGAGGCCTGACAAGCAAATGTACCGAGTTCGCCAACAGGCAGCAGAGGAGGAGCGACGAATCAAGGCGAGATGCGCTGCGAGGATCTTCTAGATTCTAGACGTACTGCGGATCAAAGTCTTGTGAGAGATGAACCTTGCCCTGCAGATTGTCGAAGACAGAAAAAAGCAACAAGCGAGCAAGAAGTTTGCCAAGAAGGCTGCCATTGAAAACGCACTACTTAGCAGTCCTTCTGCCATGGACTTAGAACTTTGCTGGGCGTGAGGCAAAAGCCAAGAAACTGGAAGCCCGGGCGCAGGCCTGGCGCCCTGGCGAGCTCTGCCTTGTTGCAGTTTCGGGTGATCTCTGAAAGCCTTTCTACCAGTAGCATGGGAGGAGAAGAGGACGTCCCTGGAAGAGATCGCCAACTGGCGGGCACGGAAGAAGAGCGAAGGAAACAACAAAGACGATCAGGCATGTCAGTGTCGCTGTGTCAGGCACTGCACGTCGCAGTCTCCTCTTGTTCCGGCTTGGAACTCTGCGTGTGTGGCTCCAGGACTTGGAGGAGATTCTAAGTCGACAAGGGAAAAAGAGAGACCAAGATGGGCAGCTTGGCAAAGACAAGTCGGGAGAGGGAGCCGAAACAGGGCCACTTTGTGCCATGACATCGCAGGCAGGGCAAAGGCAAGGGCAAGGCTGGATTCAACAGAACTCGCGGTTTTGTGGTCGCGGCATGGTCGTGTATGTTTCTGATCAGGCCATGAAGTCGGCCAAGCGCCGCAACCTCGATGAAAAGTACGGTTTCGGTGGAAAGAAGCCGCGCCCTCAAGTAGGATACTGCTTGGTTGCTTGCGAGGCCGTGTTTTGGTTTGTGCCTATCAGCGGCACTCCAGACAGCAGCGTTGCCTGGCAACTTCGCAGCACACCAAGGAAGCGAAGCAAGCAGAATGACAAGAGCTCCACCCATGACATGTCCGCATCTCCGTGGGTCAGGAGCTTGGTAGTTTCCGCGTTTTCGAGCCCCGGAAAAGACTTCAATGTCGACCTGTCCCTGGTGCCCATGGCAGCCCACGGCAGGGAAGAGGCAGAGGCAAGGGCGGCAAGGGCAA
Organism: Symbiodinium sp. clade A Y106; assembly: GCA_003297005.1. Lineage (NCBI taxonomy): Eukaryota > Dinophyceae > Suessiales > Symbiodiniaceae > Symbiodinium > Symbiodinium sp. clade A. The sequence continues at coordinate 75,780 of BGNK01001477.1, read as the reverse complement.
GGGCCGAGGAAAAGGCAAGGGCAAAGGCCCGGGCTGAAGTGGCGAGCCGGCCGAGTGCCCAGACAGTAGCAGTAAAAACGTGGCGTCTTTGAACAGGCTCTGGCAAGAAGAGGACAGCCGATCCTGCATGGACGAGCGGCTGCTTGTTTTCATTCCTGAAGCGACTCAATGCAAATCCAAGAGCCGGAAGAGGTCAAAGGTTTCCTTTGCCAACTCCCCTTGGCTGCCTTGCAGGAGGTAGCCGACAGCACCTGCTAAGTCTCGGCGGCCGTGAGCTGCAAGCCGCGCGAATGGCCGAGCACGGGTGGGAAAAGGCTGCAAGTTGGGCCTCAGGTCATCCTGGGCCGCAGGTCAGAGAAGAAGTTGTTACCGTGTTGCCATGCGAAAGACGCAGCCTTCTTCCCTGCGTCGCCTCGGCAGACAGACTCAGATAGGCCGGTAGGTCTTTCCGCTGCCAAGCAGCGAGGCATCGCCGAGGCTGGAGAGAGATATGGAAAGTGTGCAAGTATTCAGCCTGAGACTGAGACGCTTCGGTTCGTCCCCTTTCCCTTTCGCAGGATGGGGGAGAACTTCGATGATGCTCCTCGGGCTGAAGCCTGAAGCGGGGCCCTGTGACGTTTTGCTGGTGGCAGGCAGAGACCCTGGTGCTGGGTGCGCACCTGGCAGAAGGCCCAGCAGCTCAGCTCAGCGCTGCCCGAAGTTTAGTCTGCTCTGTGAGGCGATGCCGAGGAGGAAGGGAAGGCCGACGTCGTAGCAACAAGCCTTTGCGATCATTGGTGATGATACAAAAAGCGTTGACAGTGATGAATCCAGCTTCTCAACTTAAGCAGATGCTGTTTCGGTCTAGGAACTGCGACCTGACGCATGGCGATCAGATGTTTCGGTCATTGAGACGGTTGTTGTTTCTACCTGTGTCTGTGAACAGTCAATTTCTCATGCATCTGCGCCAGTATGTTGATTGGACCTGGCCGGGCATTCGCAGCTGAGCTGTCCAGGTGGATGATGGCCTATTGGACTTGCTCGGAGACGCCTCGGCAGGGGCAACAGAGAAGCATCCCCAGTCAGAGAGACTGGGAGCATGGAGCCGCGAATTCGAAGTGTTTCCTGAGCATATACTCATTCATGAGACCGCTCATGACGCGTTGCGCCCGAAGAAGCAAGGTCAGCAGACACGGTGCCAGGTGCAACACCTGGTGACAGTGTTTTGGCCCGGAGCTGACTGCTCCCTAGCGCCCGCTCGTCTCGCAGTCGTTGAGCCAAGGACATGGCCGAGGAAGCGATGCCGGAGCCGAAACCATCAGACGCTGCGGCGACCGCCGCCGCGACCGCTGCTGCGGTGACCGCCGCTGCGGTGACCGCTGCCGCGGCGACCGCCGTTGCGGTGCCTGAAACTACAGGCGAGGCCTCCAAGCGGTACTAGTATCGACTCCTTGTGACATCATCGAGGTGTGAAAAGAGCTGCCACGCAGACTCTGGACTTGAACTTGGACGTAATGGACACGGACATGCAAGCAGGCATGGGCAGACCTGCAAGCACGGTGTGTTCTTTGAGTGCTTGGAGCACTTCCAGGTCCCGTGTCCGATGAGCACACAGCGGAGCCGAACTTAAATCGGCTGCTGATACGAAGTTGTCATGGAGTTGGAGGTGCGAGTGGCTTGAGGTGTTGTCGTCGGTGAATTTTGCCACCGCCACAGACATTGTGCCATGCGCTTGGCTGAAAATCTCTTTGCTCTTCGGCCTACAACGCTTCTCTGAGGCTGAAGTGCGACTGCTTGTCCGTAGGCCTTCGGGCTTGTGTGAATCACCGCGCCTGCATCAGATCGGATGAATCTGGCCAGAAGTACTTGTAGGGGCATTTGTCAAAGGGCAGAGCTTGTGCCTCATGAGTTCACGGCCTGCAGCAGGCAGGGACGAGTCCAACTTCGCGACCTTGACGGATCCGTGCGGGGCCCAGGCCCAGGCCCAGGCCCAGGCCCAACGTGTCGGGCGTCCTAGGGGCTGCGTCTCTGTCAAGGCGAGTCTCGAGCGAACAGTTTCGAGTCCACCGGAAGACTCTTGGAGCTTCCGGGCCGCCCTGGAGCTACGAACTGGAGGAGTTCAGAGAGCAGATGAGAGCAGATGAGAGCTATGAGAGCTACGAGTCTCTAGAGTCTCCACATTTCACTTCGTCAATGTCGGTTGCGGTCGCGAGAGGACTGCTCTAGGAACGGTACTCTGGTGAACAAGAAGCTGGTCCGAGGAGCGGCTCAGCTGCTCTTAAAACTTCATTTGCCACTGACCATCACTCACCTCGCTGGCAGCAGACGCATCCTACCGAATTATACTCTGTTATAGAATCTGTGAGAGATGCAGTTTGCTCCCAAGCTCAGGTCAGGATTGCCTTGAAGGATCAGGACCGGGGTCACTTCTGCCGTGAAGCATAGGGTTGGCTATCAACTCAAATTGACATGTCTTTGTTGCTCGTGAACCTTTGAAGGATTTGGTGGAGGTGCTTCCAGCTTCAAAGGCAAGCCCGCGAGCTAGGAGTCAAGTGGAAGCATCTCCTCTTTGCCAACGTTCGTTATCGGCATTTGTCCAGGATACCTTCTTGTTGCAGGAGGTTGCTAAAGGGCTTGCATCCATGTGCCCAGCGCATACATTCACTGTGGCAACATCCGTACATGCCAGCAGCTCGCACTAATCTGCTCATGTGCATGTTGCCATTGAATAAGGCTTAGCTTGCATCAACGCCCGAACACTGGTATATCTGGCTCCTTCATGCTCCATATGCTACCTCCGCGACTACCCTTGAGAATCTGAAGAAAGCGCGGATCAGTTCAGTGAGCTACTCTGTATCCATCATTCGAACTTGCTTGACACGTGAGGTTGGGCAAGCTGCAGCCATCGCGTTTTTGTTCCATTCTCCAGATGCTGATGTGGCGATACCCAGAGATGCGTTTTGACATTTTCGAGCTGCATCGAATGGACGCCGGAGCCGAGGTGCCGGAAGGCCCAGCGAAGAAAAAGATTCGACTAGAAGGCCCGCTGTGTGTTCACACCAGTTAAATCATGCACGTGCTTTGATCACATCAGGCGACTCAGCCAGCGGCACGGGTAGTGACGTTTCTGGCTTAGGAGTAGAACGGGTGTATGATTGCAAGCATCCGCGATGGAAAAATACGCAGCGAACAACGAGGCCATCTTTGACGGCGCGATGTGTGCAATCTGCCAAGAGGTTCAACGCATCCGACTTCTGTTTCTGATTTTGAATCCTCTCTGGCAAAGGATGGGGGAAAGGCTTTTTGCTTTCTAACTGACACTTGACAGGTGATGCACCGTGCCACCAGTGCGCGGACCCGAGATTTTGCAGTTCTACTTCTAGCAAGGTTTGGGGCGTGCCTGGGTGTGGTTAACTGGTTACCTTGACGCTGAAGGTACAGCCATGCATGCACAGTGCTGCCGGGCATGTTTCAAGTGTGCAACTCAAGGGGTTTCGAAACGGGAAGAGAGTGGCAGGCTTCTGCAGCTCCTGCCTGGGTGGCTGGTTGAAGCGGCCCGGTGACAGAATTCCCAGGCAGACTGTGGGTCCTGTTGGTTAGGGCTGACACCCGGCAGCGTCGCGCACGGCAGACACATGTGATGCGTGTATACATGTGTATACATGTGTATGCAGTATACATAGGATGTCAAGTTCTTCTTGTCCCACGACACGCCGAGTGTTGAATGTACGTGCCTTGGTTGGATCATTTTGGGGAGCATGTCTCGGGTGAGGTTGAACTCACACGGGGTGTAATGCCTGAGCGTTTGCAGCATTGGAATGTGGATGATCGAAGGCTTGCGTTGCACATAGATGCACGGCGCGAGAATCTTTCGTAGACACAATCTCGCATGAAACAAGGGAATACACGGACTGGTTGTGCTACGGGGTCGCTACGGGGCATCGCGCACCGGAGCACAACCCATCACCCAAACTACAACCGTGGGACGAGGTGCGGATGTCGATGTCATGGTACGTGAGTCCCGGGACCCCGTCGCAGGGGCGAGACCATACCACATATTATGTGGGATTGGGCACTGCAGCCCTGGATCATGCATTCGCGCGCACGCACACACACAAGTAAGAGGAATACATGCATATACTGACATATACATACGTGCACGCATACACTCATGAAGACACGCGTGCATACATACATACATACATACATGCGTAAGTAGGTGCGTACATACATACATACAACAAAACAGCACTGCATACGTACATACATACACATACAGCACACATACGTACATACATACGTACATATTCAAATGCGTGCCCGTGCATGCATGTTCCCGTCTTTTGGATCCGTCTATCGGTATGTAATGAAATAGGGAGTATACTCGATATGTTTATGATGTCGTGTTGAGCCGTTGGTTGAGGTCAAGTCGTTTCACGGCCCTAATCTGGAGGGTCACATTGCTGCACATGTCAGCAGCATGATAGTAACTCATGATGGTAGCTTTCAGAGTTCCAGTGGATTTCTGCGCAAGCAGGTGTCCAATCTGCCGACAAGGGGTCGCCGGAGTTGGCAAGAACCACGCGCTTGACAGCATGATCGAGGGTCTGCTGAAGGCTGCCTTGCTCAGCTGTCTTGCTTGTATGACGAAACAGGATTCATGTCTCAGGCACATCCTGATCGACAGCGCTCAATCGCAACGATATCTGATCTGGACAGTCGCGATCCGCTACACGAGCATCGCACGCAACAGGTCTGCTCAGCACACGCTTCATGCTTCTGCTTCACGTTACCAAGGACTGCGGCTACGACCTGCTGAAGCTTCGTGGGCCTGGTGATGTTGCTGCAGGCGCAGAGTGGAGCTCATCGTGCCTTCTTGTGCTGTCAGCGGCCGTCTGCCTCCTACTCTTTTGCATCGCCCACTCCTGAAGGCATGGCACGCATGGTAGTGGCTGCAGCAGCTGCTGCAGAAGCAATGGACGCAGAAGAGGATTCTGAGACAAGAGCTCAGTCGGGAAATCCCGAAGCTTCACAACATCTCATCTGGCTGCACCTAGGCATGAGCACGAGTCATATTCGGAGGACGAGGAGGAGGCAGGGTGCTCGGTGAACCTGCATTATGTGTCGCCCGTCGCTGCGTGCCTGCCGCAGCACATTTCAGGCCGATAGTTTGTCTGGAATATGTGCTTCATGGGAATGATAGAAGAGCTCACGCATCCCTTTTGCGAGGAGGCACATGCCTGGACGGCGCCAGGAGCCAGCGGCCTCGGCGGCCTCGGTGCGCTACGCTCGGGCTCGTTCCTGAGACCGCTCAGGCTCTGCGACCTGCCTGTGTCCATTGTGGAATCCCAGCATGGCAGCCGCTGCGCCGCTTGCTGAGCTGAGCCGGTCTGTGTGAGTGTCCCTTTGACAGCTGAGCACGGTTTTCGAGGTGCGGCTGTGGACCTCAGCACCTCTTCACCCCTTCCGGTCTGTGCCCCAGCACGACGAGATCTGGCAGCAGCAGCCACGGCAAGATCTGCCCCAGCCAACGGCCTCAACAGGCCGCGGCGCTGATGAAGTCAGCACTGGTGTGACACTTCGGTTTGGCGGGGGTGTGGTGCTATGGTTGGCTGCTGCGGTGGCCTTCCCAGGCCAGCAACGCCTTCGAGCAGGAGATCTTGCAGGCAACGGCTCTGCAGCATGCACCATGACCATGCTGCATGCTCTGTCAAAGCTGATCAGGAATGGCTCCACAGCAAAGGTATGAGCCTTCAACAGGCAAAGCTTTGTGCCACATGTGCCACATGTGCAAGGCGTGTGAAACATGCACACCTCCTGGAGGCGATGCAAAGCGTTCTCGAAAACCCCAACCCAGTGCGGCGCCGACTCTCGGGGTCGCGAAGGGAAGTCACAAACGAGTGCAGCAACAGTGAGGAAGGTGTTTCTGCGGTGGAAGTGCGCGGCGCGCCGGTCCCCGGAGGACATGCACCAGCCAGTCCTTGGAGTGTAAGTAGGGGTTGTGCCAGGGCTGAGCTATGTCTTACGTCTTTGTTCGCATTCGCATGCCCTGCAACCGACGATGGAGAAGCCTGGGAATAATCGAATCACGGAGGCGCACCTCGAGACATCACTGCAGAAGTAACAGAATTTGCCTGTTATCGGTCTGATCCAGCCTGCATTGAACATCGTTATTTTGGATCTTCAACCCTTGCCCCTTTCATGTCCGTGTCAAGCTACAGAGTCAGGAGGGCCCGGAGCACTCGTGCACCTGCCTGTTGGTGCGATGCACTTAGGCTTGCGATAGCATCACTTGTTCCTCTTTGCCTTCTTCTGCGGTCTATAAGTGATATCACAAGGCCTGGACCGAACTGGCGATGTGCCAGCCGTGCAGGCCACCACCTTTTAGCAAACTCAGAGCTTGTCCGGGACGGCTTTCTTTCTCTCCTCTCTGGCACGCTTCTGCAGTCAACTGGTTTTGCGCGGCGTCGCCACCTTCTCAGAGAGCCTTCCAATCAGGTCCAAAACCATGACATCTTTTCAACCTGCGAGGTCTACTCCATCCGGGAGCGAATCCAGAACGAGGACCCATCGTTTCGGCAAAGGATTCGGAAGAGACTGAAGCTCCGCCACTCTGCAGGAGCTTCCGGAGAGAGCACGGGGCCATGGCACTCAGAGCACCCGGAGAGCACTTACCGCACAGAATGAACCTCACTCAGATTGGATTGAGCGGTACAGACCCTAAGTTCCAAGGACGCAGAAACTGCTGGTATGGCCGCTCTTGCCGGACGCAAAGCCACAAGCTACCCTGTCCGCACTTACAACTTTTTGCATCCTGGCCGACGCTGCTGCGCTGAGAATGCTTCCGCTTAAGGCGGGACCATGCCCAGCGCCGGGTCCTCAGCTCCAGGTTGGTGCTGCTCGGCTCGCCGATGCCACACCCAGGTTTGAATCACATCTGTGCTCAAACTCGTTTTCATTGATCTGACGTTGAGAGTGGGAACCTGCTGCAACGTTCTTTAGCACCAAATTCTGCGCACGCCGGCTTCCTCTTTGCGAGCTACCAGAGTTCTGCTGAGATGCAGCCATGTACAGTGTGCCTAGAGGATCCTGGGTCTTAGAGGTACAATCGGCTGCCAGAGCCTGCTGTGGAATCGCAACGAAAAGCAACTGTTCGTCCCCTTCGATTGGCCACCCGGCCGCCCTGCTTGAGTGGGCAGAGCACCCATAGCATCAACTTCGCATGACTGCCGACTTCAAGATCCATGCCATGAGACATCATCTCCAAGCTGCTTCGAACATGAATGAAGGATCGTCAACCTCAATTGGATCGAGACATAGCCGCAGCATGCCATCTATCGCTATGGCTATGCCAGTTGCCAGCGACACTCAGCAATCCACTTTGCTGCAATGAGAAAGCTGAGATTCCACGAGCAGAAGTTGCTCAAGAAGGTGTTGGGTATATCTGAATCGCCACGGGGCCAAAGAGGGCTGGGCTGCTGTCGTGGCTTTTTGAGGTCAACTTTTACGATTGGAAGTCGACCGACAATGTGCTTGGCCCAGAACTGCAGCATGTGTCCGTCCGACGGTTCGTTCTGGCTCCACTCCCAGGTGCGAGAGTCGGCCTTGCTTCAAAAATATCAGATAGAGAACCGCGAAGACTTCACCAAGCACCTCCCTCGCAGCGTTGCGGCAATGTCGTTCGTCTACCGACCAGACTGTGATTCCGCCACTGGACTTGAGCCAGGTACCACAAGCTGGCAGGTCTGGTCACGAAGGTGGTAGCGAAGCTGCGGAAAATCAAGGTTCGACGTGCAGCGAAGAATCTGAAGCACTTCGCAAAATTTGAAGCTTTAGCAAACTTTAGCATTTTGCTTCAGTTGCATGTAGGCTTCTGACGAAGATCGAATCAAGATGACGGAAATCTTGTTGGACAAGCTCTATTCGCTGGCTCTGATACAAAACAAGCAGAGCCTGGAGGACAGAGGGCAGATTGAAATGGCTCTTCATCAGTGCTGTTTTATCCATGGAGGACTGTGTGGACCTGCACACCTCCAGATTCTGTAGACGGCGCCTTCCCGTAGTGCTCGTGAAGATGAAGCCACTCGGCAAGAATCTAGCTTTCTTGGTTCGGTTGGATGAGAACTCTTGCTATTTATCTGCACGATGTTCGTTTCGACCTGGTATTCTTATCCCGCTAAGTCAGGTTGTGCGAGAACCTTCCTCAAGCGATCACGTACATCAAGCAGGCCAGGGCTCCGGGACAACGCCATCTGTTGAGAAGTGTGGGAACACAACAGCTTGCATGCTGCCACAGGGTGAAGTGCGAATTGGCCCGGACTTGGCCACCAATCCAGCGCTTCATGTGACCCGAGAAATGGAGGATTTGGGGGAAAAGCCATGCGATGCAAGTCCATCATCCGCAAGCTGTGCTTCGAGGATCACATTACCTGGGCCGAGGGGTCCAAGATGAGACGCCACATCAAAGAGTTTAGCAATGAGGCACACCTGGTAGTGATGTCTCCATCGGTAAAAGGCTTGATCAGCTTTGCGGCAGGTCGACGATTTCGACCTTCTGGGCAATTAGGCGTGCTTCAGAAACGGCCACGGTCTCACCACGCAAGAAAAAGCCTCGCCCCTCCAAGCGTCGGTTTGGTTTCGGTCAGCTCCGAAATTTGGCCTCACACTGTGACCGTACATGACTGCAGCCACTTAGGCTTGCTAGAAGAGCAACCGTGAATTGCAGATGCTAAAAGCACCGTCCGACTTGGGAGCTTTCAACCTTCAAAACGACGTACCAAACTTGCGTCAGCCGTCAACGAAGAGCCTGAAGTACGAACCCAAAACCTCGTGGCCTCGTCACTGGAATGCGCCAGCCATGGCTCTTCTGGAAAAGGCTACCGATTTCCGGCGGAGTGCGACAAGGCATACTGGTGACCGCTCTCCTAGAGCTGTCGGGGCTGTCTTCATTTCCTGCGTTGGCAAAGGACCATGTCGGAGAAATGGTCGACCTTCTCCATGCCCGGAGCGTTCAGGTGCGGATGTCCGTGCTACATTGCTACATGTTCCAGGGGAGCCGTCCCTGTGTCAGTGTCTGCGTGCTAGGAGAGCCAGGGAAGCGATGTCCGGTCCTGCCAAGATGCCGCATGATCCTCTGGAGGCAGGGGCTTGGCGGGGCCTTCGAGCCTTGGGCCTTGGACTTTGGACACTGCTCCAGTAAGAGGACCAGCGTGCTGAGCTCGTCGAGCTGGATGCCTTGATCTCCATCCTGGGCACTTGCGCGTTGGCCTTATGACAACACGGCCTTGAGCTGGCGAGGTGAGCTTTGCGCACTCTCGGAATCTGCAACCGAGGCCAGCACCCTGTCCACCTCTGTCGATATGTCTCCGACTTACTCGACCGGTTTCGCCGGGCGTAGCTTGGTAAAGAACGGCAGAAAGGCGCGGGATGGCTTGCTGTCATACCGCAAGGCTTGCTGCTGCACCGAAGCCGCTGTTTGACCCGCTCAGCCGGTTCTACAGTCCGGGCCCAGCCCCCTTCCCAAGCAGTCCTTGGTTGCCTGGAAGTTCTCCGAGGTCAAGGAATGCCTGGCAGTGCGGCCATTCAGAGACTTTGTGCTCAAATGGACTCTTTCGCAAGTCATGTCCAGGAGAGACATGTGTTGCAAATCGTGAAAGCATGAGAACGCCCAGCCTCGTAACATGCTTGGGACATCCTCAAAGGAGCACGATGCGGAGATCGAGGCATTGCAGACGAAGCTTCGGGGTCTGTCGGAACCCAAGTGACGACGGCACTGGTGGGCCGTCTGTGATGGAAACCTTGCTGAGATCTGAAAGAAACAAGACCGTTCATCAGCTCGGCCCTCGTGACGTCGTACTCTGATCGGGAAAGGGACCCTTCTTCTTCAAGAACCGTCAGAATTTCAAGAGGTCATTCTCATCCCGGGATGCTGCTTGGACAAGTCAGGCGCTTCGCCTGGGCTCGCTAGAGCGGACCGAGCATGCGACTCGTGCGTGTCACTTGCAGAGGACCACTACACCAAAAAGTTGGAGAAGCTTCGTGATCAGATTGCCAAAAGTGGAACCTCGCTGCTCTGGCATGCTCGAAAAAGCCGCACCGAACCTGCCCTGAACTCTCAAACCATTTTTGGCAAGTTGTGCCAGGTCCGCGCTAGTGGACAAGCTCAACCGGAACGAGGAGAAGAAGCGGACCAGCCAGCAAGCCTACAACTAGCTTGCACCAGGATGATGTTGCACTTTGCAACCCTCGCCTGGCCCCCTTGTGATCAGGAGTTCGCAACACGCACCAGCGAGACAGGCATGCCGAGATGACAGATGGTGTATGCATTTGCACACTACGTGCCTTGAAAAGCAATGGCTGCCTCAGGACGACAGGTGAACGAAGCTCTGTCGAACAGGTGGCAAGAGATTGGACAGGTTCCAGCTAGCATCATTCGACACAGCTTCGAACGACTGAAACAGACTTGCAGCCTCTTCGCCGAGGTTGTTGCGGAGCTGTGCCAATACTACACAGTTGTTTTTCAGGCCGGATCGCTCGGAAGCCGAACAACTCCATGCTCAGCACTTGAGTTTGCAAAAGCTCAGGCAGCAGGGACTTTGCGACACGAGCTACAGCAGGCCGGAAACTTGATCACTTCCAAGATTGGAAAGCCGCCGAATGCCAGCTTGGACGAGCAAGGTGTGTGAAGAACTGACGAAGCCCTCCACCACGCAAGCCCTCGCTCGGATGGGTCGGGACTGCCTTGTGCGACCTCGTGATCACTCTTGCTCGTCGATTACAGATAAAGCGTACCTCGCAAGAACTCAAGATGTTCACTTCTCTGAAGGAGATCGCCTCGCAAGCACAGGAGACGGCAAACACCTTCGTGGACTCACTCCGGGCCAGGCGACCGGTCACACTATTCGACGGTTGCAGCAAGAACATTCTATGAAGGGCAAGGCGCGAGAGCTTCTAAGCTGTAGTCAGGTGTAGCAAGTGGAACGAGGGCGTGGAGCTCGAACTCTGTGAAGATTCAGCTTGAAGCCGAGATGGATCTGCTCAGACAGGCGAGGGTGGTGCTGGCCCACTGGCATTGACCCACCAGTACAGATCATCAAGGTGCGAACACTTGCCACAAAAGAGCCCCGTGTACCGCTGCGCCTCTGGCAGGTCGAGCCTGTCCAGCTCCCAGGAGGCTCGCTCACTCAACATGTTCATGCCCATGCATTTTTTGCCCTGTGAACATTTGTAGTCGCAGGCTCTCAGCTATGAAGGCGGCGAGATCATAGAGGCAACCCGTTGCCGGAGTAGATGTGTCTGTGCAAACGCGCAATATGTTGCAATGCAGGGGCGACCGGTCGCATACGGCTACTCGACCGGTTCGAGCTGGTGTGGCCCTGACAGTCCGACGGGCTTCTTTTTGGAGCAGGAGCATAGTCTGCCGGACTATTTGAGGCAAGCCACTTCCTCCCAAGGGTGGCCAGTGCCAGCATCGCTGGAGACTCAGGTTGACATGAGCCAAGCAAACTGCCATCGAAAATCAGCGGAGGACTTGGCCAAACGAAGAGGCAGGACTGAAATCCAAATAAGGCATTTACTCGGTATCTCATCGCTAGGCACCTGCGATGATGTTGGCATTAGCTATCCGTACCGAAAAGGAACATGCTGTGACATTGATGACAGGTGTCGGAGTAGTAGCAAAAACTAGTACTAACACAAGTGCTTCTGTTACTGTATTGATCCCTGCGTCCGTTTAATAAAAACCCCGCAAATAGAAAGAATGATTTTGGGCCTTTCAATATTAGGGGGATTTCGGGTGTTTTAGGCTTGATTTTCCGAAATTCGAGTGTTTGGATTTCTACTGCCAGGCAAGGGTACGCATCTAAGCAAAAGCATGGGATCGCTCTCCCAGGCTAGGCGGATTCGAGACAGCAGTGTACTCCAGTCAATGACCCCCTAGGCTGGCGCAAACCAATCCGCACCCAATCCGCACCCCGCTGCCTAGCCTGGGAGAAGCCGGATTGAGAGGAGTACATTGCTGTCTCGAATCCGCCTAGCCTGGGAGAGCGATCCCATGCTTTTCGGCTCATGCGCGCTCCTGCCTGGGAAAGCAAGCTTCTAGACGGCAAAACCTTGCAATTCCCACATCCGGACTCCCTCAAAGGCCGCGTTCCTGCTCCAAATGTCTGCGTTCCAATTCTGGAAACGTGGTTTAGCCTGGTAGTTCCAATCGCATCATGCCGATCCTACCTGGGCCCTAATTCAACATGCCTTTAAATCTACTCATTTTGGAACTTTTTGCTCGAAACTGGAAAATTTTTCGGCCGGGGAATGCCTTACATTAAGGAGGATTTATTAAACAGATGAAGGGATCAGTGATCTTTCTGGTAATGGGTATGCTGAACTGCTACTACGACTACTACTACTGCTCCTCCTACTACTACTACTGCTGCTGCTGCTACTGCTACTACTGCTACTGCTACTACTACTACTACTACTCCTGCTCCGACTCCCACTCAGACTCACACCCTTACTCCTCCTTACTCCTACTCCTACTGCCACTGTCACTGCTATTGCCACTGCTACTGCTGCTGCCACTGGCTGCTGGTACTGCTGCGACTACGACTGCTACTACAGTACTGCTACTACACTACTGCTACTACACTACTGCTACTACTGCTACTACCATCACTTGCTGCTGCTGCTGCTACTACCACCGTTGTTTACAGTTGCTATTATTGTTACTAGTTCTAGCTAGAATCGAATCATACTTTTTTGTCATTAGTTATCATAACTATATGTATTAGTATTATTTTTGTGGTTATTGTTACTTATTTGTTTGTATTATTGTTGTTAGGGTCATTACAATGGGTAGTAGTATCATATCATCATCATTGCTGTTGCTGTTACTGTTGCTGTTGCTAATGCTGTTGCTAATGCTGTTGCTGTTGCTGTTGCTGTTGCTGCTGCTTCTGCTGCTGTTGTTGTTGTTACTATCATTATCAGACTGTACGATATTCTCTGAAGCTCATTTGGGTTTTTCCGAAGCAGTACTCTTACGGCTGTCCCATTCGTCTCCCAGTTGTGCCCTTTTGTGGACAAGGCAGATCATGAATGCTGTGGCCCCTGTTAAGGGCCGGTGGATTCATTTCTTTCTCCTCTGGTCTCCCAGTTGTGTCCCGATGTGAAGTGAGCAAACCCTGGATCGTCCGGGACAGATGCATTCATGTATCTACAGTTTATCTCCCCGTTGTCTCCGAGCAGGCGGAAGTTGTGAGTTTCAGGATTTTTGAGGTTAGTTTCGGTACTGAGTTTCGGGGCGGAGTTTCGGAACATGGTCCGGGACAGTTTCGGATCAGGACATGGTCAGTTTCGGTCTTACGCCATGTCAGTTTGAGGCGCAGGCCTGCGAGAATCAGACTGAAACTGCCCACCTCGCCCCCGAAACTGACAGACCCACGTCCCGTCCAAGACTTGTGGATTCATTTGTCTCCTGCCTGTCTCCTTGGTGTCTACCTTTCGCTACCTTTGTGATTAAAGCAGACCCTGGGCTGTAACGCCCGCCTGGCATTGGTCCCTAAGATTTGTCTCCCTGTTGTTTGCCTTCGTGACAGCAGACGCGGGATGTTGTCGGCACCGGAGGTGCCTGTCGCAATGCCGGTGCTTGTTTAGTGTATACGCGGTACTGAGCGCCGTCAAGCTTGGTGCACATTGGGGCCATTTCGCTCTGTCGGAAAACCATTCGGTGCTCCACTATCTTTTAAGCGATGGCCTTCTCCAGTGCCGGAGGCTCCAGATGTTGGTTCAGTGAAAGTGACACTGAGCAATGTCAAAGTGGAAATGCCTGGCAACTACTTCGCTCGGATCCTGAAGGCTGCTTCATTGAAGGCAGGTGAGTGCCCGGCCCCAACGGGCGCTTGCACCCCCCAGTGGCAAACCGCTTTGGCGAGGAAGCTTTGCCAGCTCCAATCCTACGGGCAAGAGCGAGTATAGCCTGGCGTCGTCTTAGGGAGAGAGCCTGGCCGGCCGTAACTGATGCGAAGGTCATTGCATAGTGGAGTGTATCACAGTGCCAGCAGTAGGATGCCTTCTGTTCCTGAATGCCAGATCTCGCGCAGGGCATGGGAGCTCAGCACGGTCATATGCCTCGTTCCCCATGGGACACGAAGGAGACGGGCTACGTGCACGGGCAGGGTTTTTGGACTGAGCAACATCTCAAGGGTCAAGTGGGATATTGCGACGGCGCCGAGGGAGCATCAAGAATTAGCCCTGCAAGAAAGTGCAGGACCGCGGTGACCGCAGAGCCGACGTGAAAAGCCCTTGGGGTTAACATCGTAGGCCCGTCCGTTTCACGCCCAAAGCCGGCCCCCGACGCGTGTCGCCAAGGTCAATGCACCAGAAAACGATTTCTCTGCCGCCAAGCGATTCGCTGACTGATCGATTGATTGGTTGAATTGCTGTTTGTTTGCTGGTTGAATTCCCGTTCTTTTTTTTGTTGTTTTTTGTTCATGATGATGATAATGATGACGACGACAGAGAGGGTGATGATGATGATGATGATGGTGTTGTCGAGGAGAGGATTGACTTCGAAGTATGTATTTGGAGAGCGTTTCTTGGATCACCTGCTGTGGTTCAAGCATGTCAGGTTCCTTTCATCAGGCTCGAGCCTTTTTCGGCAGTTCGCCTGCACATCTGTATATAGCTTTTCCAACCTTAGTAAGACACTTGCCTCAACAGGAGCTTCCTGCAGAAGTTTATCAGAAGTTGTGCTCAGCCTAGCTGACATGCAGTTCGCTGAAGTTCTTACTTTGACAGAATTCGAATGCTGCTGACAGCACGGAAGTTAGTTTTCGACAGGGACCCCCTTGTAAGGCCCTAAGCAAGCGGAGAGTAGGATCTCAGACAAAATCGACACTTTCACTACGGGTGGAGCAGCCGCCAAAGATGCCGTCACTGCGTGAGATAATGATGAGCAGGGCGAAGGAGCCAGCCAAGGCCCTGTCACCCTTGCTGTTTCGTCGAACCGATCAACTAACCTCCATCACCGCAGTATGAAGCAGTTGCAGTCTCCATATGCCGAGAGGTGCATCCAATGGACCGAGCCTGGCACTCGGCCTTGCGTCGGCTGCCCCACTTGGTCTCGCCACATGTGGCTGCTTGTCAGGCACCTCCGTCTCCCCAGACTGCACCAGACTCGCCTGCTGGCCGACCTCCTTCTCCACTTGTACAGGCGAAGCCCGTAGAATCCCGTGAGCTTGGGTGTGAGCTGGCATCTTTAGGCGGATGTCAGCACTCCGCAGCGCAGTGGCTACGGGCGTCCTCCCAGGCCGTGTCCAGTCCTGGATGCACTGTTGTGAGCATGTGCCCTTGTAGGCCAAAGCCAACGCCAGGCTCATTGTCCTTTGTGGTCGCTCATTGTATGGGAGTGAGTTTCACGGCGCAGGACAGACAAACAGTCCTGCTAGTGCTGGCTCCGCACACCCCAGGAGGCACAGCACAGAAGCGACAGGGAAGCTGGCAGTGCAGCAAATCCCCCACGAATCAACGAATAAATGCAGTTGCCTGAAGATGCCTGAAGATGCTTCGGGGCAGCATGCTTCAGAACAGCAGTACATTCAACTCAACCTTCTACTCCCAAGCCCGATTGTGGCAGTAGCCTCTCTATCATGTCAGCTGCGGGTGCCAGGCCCAGTGAAGAGCGCAGGCCGCGCCCAAGGCCCTTGGCAGACGGTGCGGGCATCACCCCCGGCTTGGCTTGGGGAATTTTGTGATTCGGGGTGCCAGTGACATTTTTGTTTACTGCTGGAGGTCGAAGAGCCCCGAGTGAGCCACCCCGAGGCAGGGCTCGCAGTGAACCAGCAATGAGAGGAGTAGACCAGTAGGGCCAGTAGGCTCCATTACGAAGAGGCAAACAAGACGATGATTCCGTGCCTTCCAGCAGAGCCGGACGAGGCCTTCCGACACGAAGTTTGAAACATGGAAGATTGGAAGCAGGGGATCTGCGAGGGTGTCGATGGAGGTCTGTGCTTGTGCAGGAGATGACGCATCTGCGTAAACAAAATTTAGCTGATGTTCTTCAGCTGACCACCTGTCCTTGCCTTTCAAGCTTGAAACTTCACTTAGCAAGTGCTTCTGCATGGCAAGGTGGCCCTGGAGCCCCTGGAGCAGCGCGGGCCAAGGCTTGCAAAGCACAAGGCCCAGGCCGTGCTGCGAATTAGCACGTGTCCGCCTGTCCGCTAGGCTCGCTCCTTGTCGGCCAACCGAGCACCGGAGAAGGTCCGGATTGGTCTGGTCCTCGGCCCTCTCAAAACTCAGCTCCCGGAAGACCGGAGCGTCGGACCCCGTGGCCGGCATTGCACGGCAGGCGATGCTGCTCCTCCGATTGATCGGAAGGACGTTGGCAAGGCGTCGCTGTTGCACGCTTTAGTATCTTGAAGCTTTGACAGTGCTTGGAAACATGGTCGACTCTGCAGCCGGGCAAAGGTTCCGGCGTACTTGAAGAGGCGTCAGGAGGAGCTCGCAGAGGACCAGATGGTTTGGGCCGTGTTTGAGACCTTGACAGAGAAGTGATGAGAGGAGAAGAGGAGAGCAGCACGACCCGTCTCACCCCAGCCTCCGCGGGAGCCTCAGCCTCAAGCCTTCCCCCACGCAGATCGCCAAGATATGCCAAGGCCAGGTTACAGAAAAGTCGACGAGGAGGAGCGGCAGGAGACACTGGACGTCCTGAGGCTCCACTTTCGTGCTTTCTGTGTTTTGACGCTTGCCAGTCTCGCATTGTGGCATTGTACTTGTCAGCAGAAGATGTGCCCAGGCAGCGAAAGGTGGAAGTCGAGAAAGCACAGATGAGCCTTCCTTTCAAAATCGAGACGGTCGGTCAGAAACAGCGCGAGAAGGCTCCGGGTCTTCTGTCTCGTCGCACGAGAATCGACTGTGCTGGCCGTGCAAGGATCTGAATGACCGTCTGGTTCATATTGAGAAGCTCTCAGGCCAGGCCATCCGCAGCTTCCATCGTTAGCGGGGCAGAGTGGCGGAGCTGCCGGGAGGAATGTTCTCGAAACCGGTGGTCTTTGTACCAGCTGATGCTGGGCCGCTTCACTGCATTCGGCTGTCGTGTGCCTATGCGGTGAGCCGCATCGGAGGGAGCGACTGAGGCCCATCGCCGCTTCGCTGCCTTCCCTCGGCCTTGACCTGGGTCCTCACTTTTCCCGAGTTTCGGTGCAGCTTCCAATGCCCTGCACGAGCTTCGCTCGTCAGGTGCGGACAGGGAGCGCAAAGCCCTCGAGGCTTCGAGCCTGACGTTGGGCTCTGCGAGCTCTGGGATTGCTGCGATTCGATGACAGGTCCTGCCTTCCAATGACCAGCGCAATGACAGGCATGAGCGGCGTGGGATTGCGCCTGCCTGATTTCTGGCCTGGGATACGGGCACGGCATTGTCAGAGTCTCTCAGGTCGTGCATCAAGCTCCCGGTGGCCAGTCGAACCTGGTGCTCGGCTAGAAGCTGCGGATGGCGCAGAAGTGCTGTCTCGCACGTGGACAGCTTGCTCTTAGTGCTACTCGTACTTGCAGGGTGTGAGTGTGACGTGATAGTGCATGATTGGCTGCCACTGGCCGTCAACTGAATACGGCTGCAGGATAGCCTGGTAGCTAGGGTAATGTGTTGCGCATGCGCGGAGTTCGACCACAAAGCCGAGTCACCGTCTCGGCAATGGTCGGACCCGTTGTTGTTAATGGTCTCGCCAGTGTGCGGATGCCAGAATTTGATATGCATGCTCGTTGAAAATTGAAGAGAAATGGGCACTTGCCCACCATTTCCGTTGCGCTGGTTTGCAGCGCGCCTGATGCAGTGACGAAGCTGCCGTGGATCCTTTCCATCCAAATCAGGACCAGATGGAATAGGAAGGGGTCCATGTAGGCCGGGTGGGTGTTCAGCATGGAGACCGGGGAAAGAGTAGAGTCTGACTTCACAGCCAGAGATGAAACGGCCGGGTCCTCGGCATCACGCCTCGAGGGCGACGTGGCAGCGGCATCGGTTTGGAGGCCATGCAGAGTCTCTTCGACACCTGCTACGGGCTCGGTGATTATCACAAGGCGCAGCACCTCCCTCTGCAGGAAGTGTTGCCGGTGCTTTCTCGTCCTGACTTGAGAGGTCGAAGGAGAAAGGAATCCAAAATATTTATATCGTCAGCGAGACGAGTCCTGTTGCTCAGACGCGGAGAGCGGCCTTGTCGCGAATTTCTGCTTCGGCACTTTGGCACACTCCGCGTTTCCAGGTGCTTAACTTCTCTGCAAGACCTGGAGAAAGCAGTTTCTCAGACGGACGGGCGGAGCTTGCCGACAAGGATCCTGCAAGCGCTTTGTGAGCTCAATCTTATGTGAGGACGCTGGCTGTGTCCGAGCCAAGCTGGGGGAATGGCAGGCGCAGATGAGTCGTATCTGCAAATCATCAGGTAACAAGAGTGTCCGCAGTCTTGGACAGGTGTTGCAAAGGAAGATCGTCCCCTTGCTAACTTCCTACATCGAGGCACGGACAGACATGAAGCAAGCCTTTTTGTAACTGAAGGAACCAGTTCGAAGTTCTGCCTTGCTGTACAATATAACAATCCGTGGAAGAAGGGTCTAGTTTTGAAGTATGCATGTCCGTAAGCATGTACGTATGTATGTATGCATGTCTGTATGTATGTGTGTTTGTATGTACGTGTGTATGTATGTAAAGGGCGAACCTTTTCAGGCGTAAACTGGGGAAATCAGGAAACCATGGCTCAAGAAACTGGGCGAGAAAACTCAAGAAGAACGACAGGGCAAGTTCAGATACATTTTGGCAGATCTTTATGCATGTCTGTAGCAGGTAGAAATGCATGGAGACAATCATTTTTTGTCGCATCTCATTCCGCTCCATGATGTCGTATCTACAAACAATTATGGGCCCTACTTCAATACATGTTGCCATATACATTGAGAAGGCGCGTAGAAATGCCTGGTGATTTTACCGGGGCGGGGGGGGGGGGTTGGCGGCATTCTTATTACCTTTCTTCGGATGTGGCCAGCCCATGGGGAATTGATTTGATCTACTGCACATGATTGGGATTGTGTATTCCATATACTCTGACGGGCCGTTGTTTAATACAGGTGAATGTATGCATTTAGATGGCATATAGAAATGCATGGCGATCCTGTGGGTGGAGTTGGCAGCATGGCTTGGCTTGGCCTGTCTACATGTTGGTGTGTATGTATGTATGTATGTATGTATGTGCGCGGGCTCTACTTCAATACATGTTGCCATATGCATTTACAAGGCACGTAGAAATGCATGGTGATTTTACGGGGGGAGTTGGCAGCTTGGCTTGGCTTGGCTTCCGCGGCGGTGGGGGGTTTGGGGGGACCCTCCCTATGTAGTGTGTGCGTCTGTACCCGTGGTTGTTTGTCTGTCTGCTTCGATACATTTTGCCATGTGCATTTTGAAGGCTCGTAGAAATGCATGGTGAATTTACGGGGGGAGTTGGCAGCATGGCTTGGCTTGGCTTGGCTTCGGGGGGCGGGTTTGGGGGAGGGGACCAGATACAGATCTAGATGGCATACAGAAATGCATGGCGATCCTGTGGGGGGAGCTTGGAAGCTTGGCTTGGCTTGGCTTGGCTTCATCAGACCACGTCGTTAATATTGTGCAAAAATCAATTATGTAAATATACACTGGAATATTCAATTGTGGAGCGTACTCAGACAGACACAGACGCAGACACAGACACGGACACAGACACAGACACAGACGGAGACACAGACAGAGACACACAGACACACAGACACACAGACACACAGACACACAGACACACAGACACACGGACACACGGACACACGGACACACGGACACACGGACACACGGACACACGGACACACNGACACACAGACACACAGACACACAGACACACAGACACACAGACACACAGACACACAGACACACAGACACACAGACACACAGACACACAGACACACAGACACACACACACACAGACACAGACACAGACACACACACACACACACAGACACAGACACAGACACTTGGAAGTGTTGTCTGCACTCACGGATGGATGCCCACAAGGGACATAACTACACTAGCTGCTCAGCCGGATTGCAACAAAACGTGCAAGAAACACATTCTGCACTCACGGATGGATGCCCACAAGGGACATGACTGATTACACCAGCTGCTCAGGCGCATTTGTTCTAATCTGGACACTTCAGGGGGCCTGTCCTGATTCTAATCTCGGCACCACAGGGGGCTGCCATGCAGGTACGTGGAATCAGCGTCCTGATTCCATATCACCATGCTGAAGGAGCGTCTTCGTTGAGTGGTGACTCCGACAGCATGCACCACTCCCCTCCAGAGACTTGATAAATGGGCACGAAACTGTCGAACCGGTCAAGGCAGCAACAAAAGGGTTGTGAATCCATGATCTCATGAGCTAGAGAAGTGCACACACACACAGGGTCCCTTGTCTGGGGCGCGTGCAAGACACCGAGCGGACTGCAATTGTTTGTAGCGCTGCTGCGTAACGGCAGTGAAGACTCGTGCCCTTTGGGGAACGAAACCCTTACAGGGACGGTGCCTAGGTGAATCTGCATCTCTCCAAGATGCAAAATATTGCAGTGTAATGCTCGCGCAGAGACAGGTAGCGCATCCGATCATAGTGCGACAGACAAACATTTTATCCTAATGAACACGTCAGAGCACATGCACTCCTGAGCGAAGGCAGAATAGGGAGGAGTAAAAGTAATTCGAGAAGGTGGCGGAGCAGCTCCCTAACAGATGCATATGCCGAACTGTGCGCTCACAGACACTCATGTCTCCTCCAGACCCGGAAGAGAGGGTTCCAGTCGGCTCAGATGAAGGGGGCGTTGGACTCAAATCGGAGGCCCCATGACTACATGTTGAACGAGTCAAAGGGGAGAGAGAGAGAGAGATGCTCCCCGAAGGGGTAAACGGATCCCCTTCAATGAGGACTGCCTCCGATGGAGACCACCACGGAGCCGTGACGGAAAGCTGTTGTCACACACTTGGAAGTGTTGTCTGCACTCACGGATGGATGCCCACAAGGGACATAACTACACTAGCTGCTCAGGCGCATTGCAATAAAACGTGCAAGAAACAAATTCTGCACTCACGGATGGATGCCCGCAAGCGACATAACTACACCAACTGCTCAGGCGCAGTTGTTCTAATCTGGACACCTCAAGGGGGCTTGTCCTGATTCTAATCTCGGCACCACAGGGGGCTGCCATGCAGGTACGTGGAATCAGCGTCCTGATTCCTATAGTGGTACGACTTCCTCGCAGAAGCAACTCACCACTGAGGCTGTCCATGCACCACTCCCCTCCAGAGACTTGATAAATGGGCACGAAACTGTCGAACCGGTCAAGGCAGCAACAGAAGGGTTGTGAGTCCATGATCTCATGAGCTAGAGAAGTGCACACACACAGACACAGACACAGACACAGACACACACAGACACAGAGACACAGAGACACAGAGACACAGACACACAGACACACAGACACACAGACACACAGACACACAGACACACAGACACACAGACACACAGACACACAGACACACAGACACACAGACACACAGACACACAGACACACAGACACACAGACACAGACACGCAGACACGCAGACACGCAGACACACAGACACACAGACACACAGACACACAGACACACGGACACACAGACACACAGACACACACAGACACAGACACAGACACAGACACAGACACACACACACACAGACACACACACACACACAGAGACACACACACAGACACACACACACACACACACNGACACACAGACACACAGACACACACAGACACAGACACAGACACAGACACAGACACACACACACACAGACACACACACACACACAGAGACACACACACAGACACACACACACACACACACTCATACACACGGCCAGGTCATGGGTATTGATTTGATTTGATGCATACGATTTGAGTTCGAGTATTCCATATACAGCGATGGACCCTAGTCGAATACACGTGGCAATATGCATTTACATGACGCCTACAAACGCATGAATGGTCACTGTTCGGGTCGTCCGGCGTCGTATTTGGAATCGGATCTCCATATGCAACGATGGGCCCTATTCTGGTCTACATGGCTACATGCATTTAACTAGTTGGCGCGTGGAAATGCATGGTGATGTGCTCGAAAAATTCTTGAAAAAGGTTTGCCATATGCTTGAATCTGCTTTCTTATGTTCCCGATTTTTGGCTTTTCTGAAATACCCGTCGGTAGTTCTTGAATTTTCCGCTCCAGCTTCTGGAAATACCCGCCGCAGTTTTCGAAAATAATGCAGTGAATTCCCAGCACCCTATGTATGTATGTATGTATGTATGTATGTAAGTATGTAAATATGTGAGTATGTAAGTATGTAAGTATGTACGTATATGTATGTGTGAGTGTATGTGTGTACGTTTGCATGCTTATATCCATCCATCTATCTCTCAGTCTCTCTGTCTGTCTGGCTGTCTGTCTGGCTGTCTGTCTCTGCCTGCCTGCCTGTCTGTCTGGCTGTCTGTTTGTCTATCTATCCATCTATCTATCTCCACAGACAATGCTCCTGGTTTATGGTAATCACAAGATGCCGGGTAGCCTAAGTCTTAGGGCAGCCTCGACCTTACTTTCAGGACTCGGAGTTAGCTTCCCATCTGCTGAAGCTGATGGTCCTTCTCACAATGCGGGTAGGCCGGAACAAATGTTTTTATCCAGAATTGCTTTGCTTCTCAGCGCTCACCTGGATTCCGGATGTCAGGAATCTACGGCCCCCCTCCTACAGATCGCAACATACTTCAAGAGCAAGAGCGGGAACAGCTTCGCCATATGCAGGATCATGTTTGTCTCGTGTGGTTGTCTTGCGCTGAACCTCTGAAGCCCTGCAGCGAGGACTAC
This sequence comes from Symbiodinium sp. clade A Y106, assembly GCA_003297005.1. Taxonomy (NCBI): domain Eukaryota; class Dinophyceae; order Suessiales; family Symbiodiniaceae; genus Symbiodinium; species Symbiodinium sp. clade A. The sequence continues at coordinate 52,854 of BGNK01001477.1, read as the reverse complement.
AAGGAGGCGTTCACGAACCCGACCATCTTCACCATGATCGTTCGCCTGCTCGTAGGAGCTCTGGATGGAGAGGCCACCCGGACCCACCTGGACCGAGCGACATATGTTTCTTATGCTGGCATGGGTGTGCTTTTCTCAAGGCCAGCGCGCACCTCTTCAAGGAGCCGCTTAGCACCGCACGCTTGCTGGAGGCACCAAGCATAATTTGCTGGGACAGGATGTCCTGTTCCTGCTGCGAAATCTCGTGTCTGCCGGGGCCCTTAGACGCATGCGACGGCCAGACCCAGAGCCCACTGAGTCCATGCTCAACTTGACAGGTCCCGGATCCAGGTCCGGGGGACACAGGCTACACGCCCCTCAGAGGAAGGATGCAGCCAGCTCCTTAGCCATCGAAGACGGCCACAGCTTTCTGAAAGAGCCTCCGCTCATCTCCGCTCCGTGCAGAGAACTTGAGTCGCTCCGGGTTCCTCTCTGTGTGCGTGCACGGCGTAGTGTCGGCTTGCTCAAATCTGCTGTGCCGGAAACTGCCGGTGACATCTTGCGACAATGCGACACCAAACCGCTTTGCTCTCCAGCTGTTCGGTCGCACAAGGCGTGAGGAGAATGCAGGTAACCGCTTTCCAACGCAGAGAGAAAGGATCAACACATGACAGACATGCGGGCATGGAACAGCATCAGTAGCTGTTCATTGAAGCGGCATAGTCCAGCCAGAGGAGAAGGCTGAAGGGAAAGCTCACGGTTTGTTTCGAAAGCGCGGAGGACGGTTGGAGAGTCGTCGTACTCCGGCTGATCTTTGTTTGTGTGGCTGTCCTCCGAAAGTCTCGAATGGGTTTTTTTCCGTCCAGCGATGGCCAAAACGAGGCAAACAAGGTAGACAAGGTCTTTCAGCCATCCTTGTCCTATTTCGGCTTGACCGGGCAATGCCAACACTACTCCTAGCATCCATTGCAAGTTTGAGAACTAAAAGCTCTGCTTTCGCATGCCGTTCCGCATGCTGGAGCTTTCAGCTACCTCGACCTCGAGCTTCATCGAAGCCTTCGAGTTTTCAGCTTTGCATCCTGCCTCAATTCCAGCTGGCCCAACCCGCGAGTTCGACCCACCATCTGTTTGAGCCTTGCTCTCAGGATGACTTTCATTCGCAACTTTTGCGAAGAAGGTTCGATGCGGCAGCTGCAGGTGCAAAGGAGTCTTGCGTTCGGTGGAGTCTCAGGCGTGCTAACCTTCTTCATGCTCCTCGCAACCGAACTTGTTCAGCAGCAGCAAGAAGACATTCAGCAGGCCAGGGTCTCATGCGCCTGGTGTTGCGGGCTCTACAGTAGCATTTCGGCTCCTTCCTTTAGCAGGTCTGGGCGCTTGCCGACATCCTCTATCATGTATGCACCCACTTCGATCCAGATGCGACTTGGCTTCAATATTTTCGGTGGACTCCAGGTTGCTAAGCCCCCTCCCATAAGGTTGCAGGCAATAAACCTTCCGACCGATGTGACGAACAAGTCAAGAATGTCAGCTGAGTATGCTCAAGCTTGGCCACGGGATTTCGTGTCGTCCGTCGGGGGCTTGCTTGCCGGGCGGTCTTGTCATCAGCAGCTCAGATGCCACTCAAGCGTGTGCACGCACACCTCCGTTGTGCCCCTCTAAGCTCACCTCGTGGCTCGGCGGCCTCCCCCGGCCCCTCGGGGTTCCCATGCTTGCCTTGGGTTCGCTCCGTTGGGCCAGGTTTTCGCGCTTGAAAACTGTGAGGGCTTGCGCCACGAAAGGGGACGCCTCGACGAGTTGTGAGATCGAAGTTTGGAGCTTCAACCTGCGAACTGAGAAGGTTGAGGAGGAGGACTCTCTCAATGCTTGGCCGGAAAGACGCCAAGGAGTCGCAAGCCTAATTGCCAAACACAGACCTGCCGTTGTATGTGTGCAAGAAGCGACGGTCGCAATGCTGCGTGACATTTGTCTACATCTGGATGGCAAATACGAGTGGAAGGCCACATCACGGTTACCAAACGAGCCCGACGAGTCAGCTGGTTTTATCATTGACAGAGGTCGCGCCAAAATTCTGGACTACTCGGTCATCTGGTTGTCATCCCCAGGTGTCCCTGATGGCATCCCAAGTTGGGACGCCCGGTTCCCGCGGACTTGTGAGGCGGTATTGCTCGACATCCTGGGGTCTGGCGGCCTGATACGAGTCTTGAACACTCACTTTGACCATCAAGGTTCCACTGCCCGCTTGGAGTCAGCCCGTATGATTTCGGAATCCATTGCGCGCTTTTCAGAGAGAATGCCTGCGTGTGCCCAGATTCTGTGTGGCGATTTTGACTCCCCGAAGTCCAGTGAGCCATACGCTGTTCTGATGGGGAATCTTGGCCCAGCCACTCAAGCAGCTCGCCCGCTGAAAGATACATTCCGATGCGACGGTGTGGTGGATACCGGTGGCGTGCAGAGCACGATCCACAAGTGGCAGGGCATATCGTTTGCCGAAGATCGAGGGGACGGCACGGTTGATCTGTCACAGGGAGGGGGCTATGACAGCCGCTACATTGATTGGATTCTCTTCCTGGATGGATTGCCAGGAAATAGAGGATGCACGAGATTGCAACCTCTACAGAGCAAGGTAATCATCGATTCCATGGCAAGTGGCCGGTATCCTTCGGACCATTTTCCGGTCAGCACAACCTTTCGAGTAGAAATCCATACGGAGCGGAGTCGGCTGTAATGAAAAGGAGTTGACACGTCCCATCGAGGTACAAGTGACTGATTCCCTGACATATCCATGGCATTTGCGCTGCAGGAATTGCTGACAAGCAACAAGGATCGAAGCAAGCTCAGCTCTCGGCAATCCAACCCGGAATTCTGCTCAGCTCGACATGGCTCGCCGGCGCGGCGTCCTTGCAAAGCTTGACGCCTGAGACCGAAAAGCGACTTGGCCGACCTCTTGGCTCGGGACAAGGCCGACCAGAAGGTGGCTCGGGCCGTGAGAGACACGTTTTCGACCACGGCTTCACATGAACTCACATGTGTCCCTGGCAGCTCATGGCGCCGCCGCCGCGGGCCTATTGATCACACAGCATCACGTGCAAGACCATGCTTCTCTGACACACCAGGAACTGCAGCCGCGCTTCCGAGGTCTTCCAGGCATAGCCGCTTCGGAACGCTCATGCCTCAGACGGATCGCTCTTTGAAATGCTCTCGGGCAGGAGGTTTCGTCTCAAGCCATGAGTGGACTCAGCGCAGGTCAATGGCGACAATGTCTCGCGACGGCTCGATGCTGGTTGCGCGGCATGCAAGGTTCTTCTTGCCTTCTGTCCAGCAAGCGTACCAGGATTTTCCATGTACCGTGTGCAGCTGGAGAAACTTGCGTCGTCCTGGTCCCCCGAGTTGTCGTCGTCCGTGCAGCACAACAACATCATGCAGAAGAGCGGCGCGTGAGATTCCCAGACCTTGCAGCTGCCCAGATGTCAGAAACCACGGCTGTCCTCCCAGGCTTCTAAAGAAAGAGTTCCGCAATCCTGAAACGAGCGGGAAGAAGACCAACATGTTCCACAGTCTTTTTTTCGTGGATCTTTGTGAAGGGCCAGGATCTCAGCGCTGCCACTGCATTGTGCTCGCACAGATTCAGGTCCTGCACACCGCACGGTTTACCTTGAGCCTTCGGTTTCAGCAGCTAAGTGCTGTCCGCTTCGATGTGAACGCATTTATAATGTGTCTTTTCGTGCAACTTCGACGGTAACTCCTCTCGCTCTCACACGCCCGCTGTTCGTGCCTGACCAGACACACTTCCAAAAAGTAGTCCGACAATTTCTGCTCACATTGCAACACTGTTTGGGAACACGAGCGCCTTGTGTGTAAATATACACAAGATACATCCAGAAGGCTTAGAGCTAGAGGTGCTGCATCGTGCGACAAATTAGTAACCGTATCTCCGACACCGACATTGCCTTCGTTGCCACCGGACATCTACGATAGCTTTGAGCATGTCGAGAGATATCTATCCTCCACCGCTTAGGTCTGTTCGGGAGTACAACCAGGTCAATCCGCATGTGCCTGCATCCAAGGGGGGTCCGCTCCCTCCGATCCATCCCGTATCGCTGGGAGTGGAATGGGTCACATGAGCCGGGACCTTGAACTGAGGCGGGGAGTTCTCGACGACCGCATGTACCACCCGCTCAAGATCCTTCAAGGTCGCCACATTCTTCAAATCACGTGGGCTGATCCAAGGGCACTTGTCAGAGCACGAATGCATCAATACGTGCCAGGTTACCGTACCTTCTTCGAGAACCTCTGCTCGACTTCCTTCAGTTCACTCGTGAGCATCATGCGGAGCAGCTGTAAAGTCAGCATGCTGCCCAGCAACAGCCCAGCTGTTTCTCTATTGCAGCAAAGCTGTGCATCTGCCACTTGAGCACACGATGGACTGCTGGCCAAGAACCAAGCCAACAAGAAGAAGGATCAGAATTCGACATGTGCGGTCCTGAGTTGGAAGCTTTGCTCGACATGGCTACTGCAAGCGCGCAGGCCACACCTGCTGAACTTCATTTGCTGGTTCCTGGAGTTTCACCGTGTCCAGCATGCGATACAGGTGGGAGCATCCGATGATTCGTAGCTGAGATGTCCATGCTGCAGCCATTATTCCACTTGGGCAACAGGTTAAGGAAGCGGAGAAGACGAGCTCAACGCTTGCCGCCAAGAAGGGGGATTGTTCGCTAGTTTGAAGGCTATAGGTGGCAGAGCATAGGTCCTTAGGTGTTCCTGCGTGAGGCCCCCAGACATGGACATAGCCGTCATCCAGGGGGCGATTGCCGTGACCTCACTCACGCGGCTGCTTGCAAATTACAACTAGGTTCAGTTTCTTAATAGCGAGAAGACATGTGCCAGGATCTGGATATGATCCAGTTTACTACTGCTCGGCTTCGTGACTACGGCAAGGCCCATGCAAAAAATGTTCGGGCGCGGCAAGTTCAAGCGGATGCGCTGACAGAACGCTCAAATTCACTCGTCTTTCCTGGTCATCGTTCTCCGGGCGCTCGCAGCACAAGTCCAGACGATCAAGGTCATGACAGGGCTTTCGTCCCAGTCGGCGAGCATGTCAACACACCTGCAACGCATGCACCTGATTTGTGACGGTTACAGTATTGTCTGGGGCTTTTATCAAGGTGCGAGGGCTCTGACACCCGAGACTGTGGAGACCTCTTGGTCACTCACACCGTGAAGGCCACAACTTCGCGTTTTGCGCCAGAGTTCGATTCGATTCGCTTCTTTCCGGGTCCCGCAACAGGATGATGTCTTGGGAAACCTCGCGTGGATCATGAAGAACTTCAACTCCGCAGTGCATGATCCTCGCATTCTCTCCTACTCAGTGGAGGCGTCTGCATGGGACTCCACTCTGAAGGAAGCTCTCGAGCTCGTCTGCCCATGCACAGGTCTGGCACAACCTAACAATGCTGATGCAGACACGAGGCAGCAGGCCAGGCGAGTTCACAGTTGAGCTTTCCTGACAAGAGAACGGAGACGACCTGCAGGGGTGCCGAGGCTGAGTTTCAGGAGCCGGCCTTGATGTTTCGGCGTCCGGCAGCATGTGGTCCATGCCGTGATTGAATCCACAGCCTGTCGAGGTTGAGCGGCTTCGTGGAGTGCAGATGACGCGTTCCAGCACATCGGTGGAGAAGGAGATCACAGGCTGCTCGCAAATTGTGATTAGCGTTTGCGCTCTGCGCCTTCTTCCGAAGCCTCTCCTGACGAGGCATCGCCGACTCTAGAGTCGTGCAAAACCTCTTCCACCTGTTGGAGAAGTGAACGGGAATGCAAAGGTTTTGACTCGCGTCATCGGTGAGATTTCTTGAGACAAGGTACAAGCGACATACACCGACACTCCAGTCCATGCTCGTCAAGCTGATCCACAGCATCATGCAGGTACCATGGAGAGAAAGCATTCGGTTTCCTTGAGCAATGCCCCCGCAGTGTGCCTCGCAGCGAGGCACATCCCACCAACATCGTCTTGTTCTTCGAGGTCTCCTACTTCCAGCGTGGCTGCCTTGGCCAAGCCACCCATGCCTGAGATCTAAACTCTAGATTCTCGATCCTTAGTGATCTTGGAAGTTCGTTCCATAGTTCTTGCAGCAGGCATTCAGAGAATCATGACTGATCCTCTGCTGATCAGCACGAAGAATGCAGAGAAGTACAAAGACCTTCTGGGTCTCCTGCCAGATGTTGAGAGCAGCGACATTCTCGGAGACAGCTGAGCTTGCTCTCCGATCCGCCAGGCTTGCTCCGCTTCATCTTGCGCGAGTTTTTCAAATGTGCCGATACCAACAAATGCGTCTTTGGGGAACTGCCGCGTGCTCAGTCACCTGGATTAGCTGATAGCCGTGGACCTTTAGTGTTTAGTGTGTGCGACGACTTAGCTTCAGGCTCTTCCCCAAAATCCAGGAAAGCCAAAAGGATCAATTGGAGCATGGAGCTAAGAACACTCTTGGCCGCGCAGACCGAAGACGTATGAAAAATGCACTGAACGCAAGTGTCAGGACCTGCGCTGTTGAGTTCGGTGCTATATTGACGAATTACGAAGAAGAAGCGTATCGACGAATCTTGGACAGGACCGTTGAAGCGAAATCTGGCGAAACCACTCATGTTTGTACGCAAGCCTGGGTCGTGGCTACCGGCAGGATGGATGCTGGAGATACGCTAACAGCAATGAAGAAGCAGTGCCGCACCAAGTGTGGGGAGATTTTGCGAAATCGTGGGACGATGAGCGTCGCTGCGCTTAGGCGTGCCGATGTGATGAAGGGACAGGGCTGGACGGAGGAGGAGGATGCCGTTTTGCGGCGGTGCTACCCGGCGTGCCTCGGCTCTGGTCTGCGTCAGTGGCCATCTTGCGTGTCTGCGACAAGTGCTGTTCCAGCTCATGCCAGAGTGACAGTGCTTAAACGAGTGTGTGTTCAATGAAGGTACAAACAGCATCCGCTTTGTGCAGAAGTGTTGGTCGCCGAACTGCCAGAAGACAACAATCGAACGGCTCTGCAGGCGCCGCCCTTCGCATGTCCTGCATCATTACGGCCTTGGGTTGCAAGCAGACGTCACACTGTATAAGATGTCCTGATATAGTGCTGCTTGTCTCAGCGGTCAACACCAGGTGGCAATAGAAACCATGCAGGTCAAAGAAAGCAAAATAAATCGAGGCAACATGTACATGCATATATATATATATATATATATATACACACATAATATATGTCGGTATACTGATATACTGTGTGTGTATATGATAATCTAGATTCAGATGTAGATATCCCCAATATGTATGATGCCGATATGTAAGTTGTGCCTACCGGCAACACGCATTCGAGGCTGTAGATGTGAACGTGACTTGAGGACACATGTTAAACAATATACACGTGCATAGATATGTGTCTGTTTGTTTGTGTCAAGTGCACATAAGCTATGTACGTGGGTATCTGTGTGCCGACACACGCCTTAGTACGTGTGTTGCGCAAGTTTGTAAGCATGCGTGTGTTCATATTGATGTGCATGTGCGTACTTGTGTCTTATGCATGTGCACATAAATACATACACGCAAACAGAGGTAGGTTCGTGCATCTGCCATGAGAGCTTTTCGCAGCTTCGCATGCTTAAATATGCTTAATGAAAAGATGCAGCACTAAACCCACAACCTGAACCGTAAGACCTGACCCTCTGATACCCTGAAGCCTCATCCCTTGTATCCTAGTAGCCTGCTCTCCACAGCGTTTCAAATCGCAGGTCCGTCGCCGCCTGATTGAGCTGGGCCTGATGCCAGCGAAAGGCGCTGGCACCTGCCCAAGCCAGCTGATGATTTGGGAGTTTCCGAAAGTAAGGGGCACCTTATTTCGGGGTCCGTATAATAAGGATCCCTACTATTTAGGGTACTATATTGGGGTCCCCTATTTTCGGAAACCCTCATTTAGGCTTAGGGTCAGTGGGGTCATGAACAAAAAGCGTAGAGGGAAAGGTATTTGGCATTTCATTGTTTAGGGCTAAATATTTGGGGCTATGCGGCTCGGGTTTAGGGTTGCTGTTCAGTCTCTGATACTTGGGATTTCGGTTCGAGTCAGTTTGAGGTTTAGATCTTCCCACGGGCCTTGCGGGGGTTGGGTCGTTTAAGGTATAGGATTTGGGGCTCGTATCTTTGCATCTATGGTTGATTTGCATTTACCCTTTCCCGTTGGCGCATAGTCCTCCATGCTCAGCAAGCCATCGGCATTGGTGCGGGCAGTTTACTCGACACGATCTGTCTGGTCACTTACCAGGTTCCGCGCAACTATATACTATACGAACGTTAGCGACAGCTAGGGGCAGCGCATGCTCGGCGCATAGATTTGATCCCCGTGCCAAGAATGAAAATGAGTTGGACATTAAAACTTCAAGCTCAGGCCGGGGTGCCGCGGGCGAGGCCACTGCGCCCATTTTTGACCCAAAGCGCAGCAAAGCCCTGCCGGCGGCCGGCCGCCAGCCTCCCTGCCAGGTTTCAAAGGAGGAGCCGGCGGCAAAGAAGGCCAAGGCGAGAAGAGAGCGGAGAGAGTTTGGAGAGGTGTGAAGTGTGAAGTCCCCTTTGCGGTGGGCTCTGCGAAGTTCTTATGGTGAGGTCCACGGTGATGCGGACATGGGAGACACATCTGCCACAGGCAGAGAAGCGGTGCTATCGGGTGAAGCAGACATCCGTAAAAAAACGCCTGTCTCAAAAGTGAATCGTCAGGCAAGCCAGCAACACAAGCCTCTTCTGGTAAAGATGCAGCGGCTGAGACCGAACAGGCTCTCAACTTACTGCACTGTCAATCTCGGTCGCATGCGACATGTGCCCAACCGTGTCGCCTTGAATTAAGCTTTATTGACATGTCGCCAGAAGTGATCTAGGACGACGAAATGCTGGAAGAAGACTTGGAAAGGCTGTCGGGCTCTTCAGAGTTTGGTGCTAGGTGCGTTGCCTGCACGGTTGGTTCGACGCCGAGGCTGGATGCAGCCTACGACAGTTTGCCGACTGAGTTGGACCCGCCCACTGCAGCTGCGTCCGTGCAGCTCCCAGCAGTTGGGATTCGGGAGGCGAAAAGCGAGATGCGAGTGCCTAATTGTAACGTCTTGGCGCATGCAGGCGCCAACGGCCACTGCGTCCGCTGCCATGGACAAGGTTTGGTTTTGCTCACCCTCGAGCTGTGCATCAAATGTGGAGACTAGACAAGAGGCCGCCAGCGCAGCTCCGACTGCCCGCGATGAGGTCTCTTAGTGGGTTTTTGGTGCGAGGCTCAAGAACTCTTTGTTCGATGGAACAGGCCTCGACCGCTGCTCCCACGGCCGACGAGGCCCCGCCTCCTGCGGCTGTGACTAGAGTGTTGGTGGCGACGACGACGACCATAACCACATGAGCGTTCCACTCACCACCACATGCTCTGTACGGCCTTGCATGCTACGTTCCAAATACAACATCCTCAACTGCAGCCTGTCTTTTATTGTGCCTATGTGCTCCTGCTTGTGCACTAGTAGTCACTGGCGCTCTTGGGGGCACTAGTTCTCGGCTTGACAGGTGCTGCAAGATAAGCTGTGTGGGGCAGCACTTCTCTCTTTAGCGTAACAAGCACGGACGTGTCCTGCAGTGCACAAGAACGGCTGAAGAGGCATCGAGCTTTGCAGACTTCAAGGCGGGAGATGGCGCGAGTGTGTCAGAAGGTCGGATGATTTGATGCATGCCAGTTGAGGCATCGGCTGCTCCAGCTGCTCCCACAGCCATGGATGAGGTTGGCTAACAAATAAGTCTCAAGCCGTACGGAACCGCGATGTTCCAGACCTCCGATGGTGCGTCTTGATGTTCTTGATTCGTCGCAACAGCAAGTGCTATGAAAAACAGGCCTCAGATGGGCATGACACTGAAACGCATTGAATCCAGGTAGTCCATGGTGAAGGCTGTGTGAAGCGTGTTCCTGCCAGCCACAAGCCTCTGCTCACACGCTTACAAACCAAACCCATACGCACATGTGCCTGGCCAGTTTGCGATACTTTGCAAGCGAATCCACGAATGCAGCTCTGCGGCGTGAAAATGCGTGAAAGCAACCCTGATTGGCCTGCAAGTGCATCCACCCACACCAACCACGAACCTCCCACGGGTTGGATATATGTGATTCCGCAGATTACAGCATGAAGCGAGCAGCCACGACGTCTGCCTGCTCTAATCTGTCAGGCGTCGACTGCTGCTCCCACGGCTGTGGACGAGGCGAGCCAGAAACTCACGAGCCGGCAACCATGTTCCACTTGTTCCTACAGTGCTGAGTTTTAGAAGCAGTGAGAGACACGTTGAAGCAGCGGACAACGGCAGAAGACGATGGCATCGTGTGAAGGCAGCGAGTGTGGCTGCGACGGTCAAAGACCAGGCCTCGTGTCATTTGCGCTTGACCTTCTTCTTCTGTAATCAGTGAGCTGGACTGGCGGGGCTTGGTGCTGGTTTTGATGGTGTCTGTGGTGCCTCAGCATACTGCGCAATAGCTCTCCCTATACTTCATACAGACACCCAAGCGCTCGCCCACTTGCCCTGTATGATTCCGGTTTCTGTATTTTGTTGCTCGTGGTCCTGGCGGATTCTAGCCCAGACTGCTCTGTGCAGGGCTTTTGGGCTTGAGGTCAGACAAATCCCTGCAAGCCGTTGCAGGAACTCTTGAGTCATGGCGAAGGCAGCACGCGCAGTTGCAATGCTGATCTTCGGGCTTTGCCTTTGCAGCCTCCCGGCCTTGGGCCCGGCCGCTTTGCTCGCACCGTGGCCCCTGCGGCCGTGGGGGCTGGAGCACTGGGCATGCTGGGCGCAGCTCCGGCATATTTTTTGCCAGGTTGATTCCCGCCCCTGCTCCCCCCAACGGCCCCTCTCCGGGAAGGGGCCGTTGTACGGAGCAGCGGCGGGAATCAACCTGGCAGAAATTACTCCGGACGGTGAGACCTGCATCGAAGAGTGGGTGTTGTGGTGGCCTGCTTATCAGGGAGCTCGGCTCGAGCTCAGCTCGTCGGGCGACGGCCGCCCCCGGGTCGTGAGCGCTTGGTGTTGCGGTGGCCAGCGCCGGGGCGCGCGTGCAGGCGGCGGGCGCGCGTGCAGGCGGCCTTCGGGCAAGCTTGCTGCGCCGGCTTCACCAAGGTCGTGAGGAAGTGCCTACGGGCCAAGATTCTGATGATTGGGAGGAGGCTTTTGGCATGCTTTCCGCGGCTCAGCCGTGCCTGCCCGGCCCTACCTAGGCCGTCACACGCAGGTGTGGATAGGGAGACACTTGTGTCGATGACGACGTTTGAGGCCACCGGGTGCTGCTGCAGCCGAGTGCGTGGCTAGCCGTCATTACTAGTGTCGCTGACGACGTTTGAGGCCACCGCGTGCTGTTGCAGCCGAGTGTGTGGCTAGCCGTCATTTTGGTGGCCTTTGCCCTGGTTTTGTTACCTCTCGCTCTTCCTGGGCGCGACGGTGGTTGGTGGATGGCGGCCGGCGGACTTCGCTCCGCTGGTTCTAATTTGTTTGGTGCTGCAGCCTTTTGCTGCTGGCTCGGCGACGCTCGACTCCGGTCACGGTGCTGCTCAATGATGGGCGGCGTTCCTGCGGGAACTTCCTTGGGGCGCAGCTGCGGCTGCTCAATGCGTGGGACACCTTCTTCTCCATGCTGGTCTTGTTCTGCTATTGTGCTGCACCGCTTGGTGCGGCGTTTATTCCATAAACCTGCCAGTGTTGCCGTCTGCATCGACTTCTCGCTCTGCTACGGCGCCTTCTCTTTGGCAACCAGTGGCTAGGACTCCGGCATCCTGTCACTTCGCTACTTCTTCTTCTTCTTCATATGCGGACAAGATTGATGATGCGGCCAAGGTGCTGTCGGAAAAATCCTATCCGTTCTTGAAGGAAATTTACTGGACCTCCGATGTTTACGCCAAGCTGCCACGCAGAATGCTTTGGACGTGCTCAAGGCCATCGGAATGCGTTTAAAGGTAAGAGCCCAGCAATCCTATTCCCATTGAGAACAACCCCAGGGAAGTCAGTTCTAACTCTTCATTGGGTCCCCGGGATATCCCCAGGCCATCAACACCATGCTGAAGATGGGTGCTTCCTATTCCTATTGAAAACAACCCCAGGAAAGTCTGTTCTAACTCTTGATTGGGTCCCTGGGATATCTCCAGGCCATCAACACAAGCTGAAGATGGGTGCTTCCTATTCCTATTGAAAACAACCCCAGGAAAGTCTGTTCTAACTCTTGATTGGGTCCCCGGGAATAGGGGTCCGGTAGTTCTGGTACGACTTCTACCCACGAACCTATTCCTATTGAAAACAACCCCAGGAAAGTCTGTTGTAACTCTTGATTGGGTCCCCGGGATATCCCCAGGCCATCAACACCATGCTGAAGATGGGTGCTTCCTATTCCTATTGAAAACAACTCCAGGAAAGTCTGTTCTAACTCTTGATTGGGTCCCCGGGATATCCCCAGGCCATCAACACCATGCTGAGGATGGGTGCTTCCTAGTCCTATTGAAAATTTAGCCCAGGAAAGTCTGTTCTAACCCTTGATTGGGTCCCCTGGATATCCCCAGGCCATCAACACCATGCTGAAGATGGGTGCTTCCTATTCCTATTGAAAACAACCCCAGGAAAGTCTGTTCTAACTCTTGATTGGGTCCCCGGGATATCCCCAGGCCATNCCAGGCCATCAAGACCATGCTGAAGATGGGTGCTTCCTATTCCTATTGAAAACAACCCCAGGAAAGTCTGTTGTAACTCTTGATTGGGTCCCCGGGATATCCCCAGGCCATCAAGACCACGCTGAAGATGGGTGCTTCCTATTCCTATTGAAAACAACCCCAGGGAAGTCTGTTCTAACTCTTGATTGGGTCCCCGGGAATAGGGGTCCGGTAGTTGTGGTACGACTTCTACCCACGAACCTATTCCTATTGAAAACAACCCCAGGAAAGTCTGTTCTAACTCTTGATTGGGTCCCCGGGATATCCCCAGGCCATCAACACCATGCTGAAGATGGGTGCTTCCTATTCCTGTTGAAAACAACCCCAGGAAAGTCTGTTCTAACTCTTGATTGGGTCCCCGGGATATCCCCAGGCCATCAAGACCATGCTGAAGATGGGTGCTTCCTATTCCTATTGAAAACAACCCCAGGNCCAGGCCATCAAGACCATGCTGAAGATGGGTGCTTCCTATTCCTATTGAAAACAACCCCAGGAAAGTCTGTTGTAACTCTTGATTGGGTCCCCGGGATATCCCCAGGCCATCAAGACCATGCTGAAGATGGGTGCTTCCTATTCCTATTGAAAACAACCCCAGGGAAGTCTGTTCTAACTCTTCATTGGGTCCCCGGGATATCCCCAGGCCATCAACACCACGCTGAAGATGGGTGCTTCCTATTCGTATTGAAACAACCCCAGGAAAGTCTGTTCTAACTCTTGATTGGGTCCCCGGGATATCCCCAGGCCATCAAGACCATGCTGAAGATGGGTGCTTCCTATTCCTATTGAAAACAACCCCAGGAAAG